>DXKC01002899.1:0-11767 GCA_031170775.1 Cymbopogon citratus
CGGAAACAACCACTAGCAAATCCAGAAAAAAAGTTTCAGAACTCTGACCAGACAACACAAACCAGTATGCAACCAAATTAAATATTAACAGTTTGTAAATAAAAAATAAATTATTTGTGACCACCTGATTATCACATCAAACATCAAATCAAGGACTAAGGAGTTTGCTAAGAACTTACAGGCAGAGAAGCATAAACGGGTATATATGGAGTTTTGGTGTAATCACCGGGGAATAATACTGCTGATCTCATTAACTGCTACAGATTCAACAATCAGAGAAACATTGTCAGTCTAGTGTACTAATAACGGAAAGGTGCTACAGAAATTGCTGTATGATGTGACTAGAACACTACAGCAAGCTGGAACTAGAACATTGTGAGCATTAATATGGCCACGACAGTGGCTTACAAACGGAAGGCCTCGAGTCCTATCAGCAAGATAAATTGAAGTATTATCTTATCATTTAGTGTCAAAACAAAGATTGTTTCCATTTGATGTACAGACACAGGAGATGTACATGAAGTGCAAAATCAGTTGCTTGAACAACAAAAAGGAGGAGGTTGCAGTAATGACAACTATCAGCACAACTGGCTTATTCCAACACAAGATGTAGGTCACCTGATCATTGTCCATACAGTTGAGAGAGCTGACTGAACTGGAATTCCCATAGTTCTCAGTCTTTATGCTTCGGTCTGCCACAACTGAGTCCAGTGACGATGGTGACAGACTGTCATCTGTTTGTAGGGCAGAGGCCTGAGAATCTAGTGGTGTTCCGATGGCATAGCTGCTCAGAGTGTTGAGCAAAGCTGGGGTTTCCACAGAAGCAACCTGAAACGCTCCATGCTGCAAGTAGCACCAACTACAATCCGTTAGTAAATAGTAATGCTAAAACTCTCCTGTGAAATTTATACATTGGCACCATACATACATGGATTATAAGTAGAGACTAGCACAGTGATATAATTAGCATGCCGGTATGCAATGTCTAGTAATTTTTGGGAGACAAAAGTAGAGAGTACTACTAGTAAACAGAGGCAACGCAGGACAGTTGGGAGAAGGTGCACGAACCAGCTGGGGAGGAGGCGGAGGCAGGATTGGTTGATTAGAGGAGCGGAAGGTGGTGCCGTCAGGTTGCACAGTCCAGCCAGCGGCGCGGGCGAGTGCGGCGAGGACGTCGTTCATGTCAGCGCGAGCAGGGAGCGGGAAGTTGCCGTGCTGCCGGAGCCCGGCCAGCATGCGGCTAGTGATGGCGCGCCGGTGCCGCTCCCGCAGCTTCGTCCGCTCCTTCTCTCGCTCCCGCTCCCGCTCCCCTCGCCTCCGCGGCGAACCCCCCGCCGCCGCAGCAAGCGCGGGAGCCGAGGCGGAGGCGAACCCGCGCGGCCGCCGCTGCTGCGGAGGAGACGGCGACGGCTCCCCGTCGCGCTCCGGTGGGTGCTTCATGGCCCTAGCTCGCTTCCACCCGCCGCCGCCGGCGCCGATCTGCCGCCGCGAGCTACAGGCGCCCCATGCCCGCAACCGCAAGCTGCTGCTTCTTCCAACTGCAGTTTGACCGCGACCGGAGTGGATCCGTTTTGCCACGTGGGCGCTCGATCACGGCCGTTAATTTCAGATCGAACGGTGCACCTCGCATCTGATGGAGAACAGAACAGCACAGCAGCTTCCCGTCTTTTACTACCCGGCCGGTTCCGGTTCCACTCTGATGATGAGGCTTCCGAACATGCTAGGAACCTTCCAGAACCTTCCGCGTCTGCGCGGATGGCCCCGCCGCGCCTCGCTTCTGCTCCACCGATTCTACAGCCGCATGTCGCTGCCATCGCCACCGCCTCCGCCTCCGCGTCACGCGGGGGATATCGGCCGATGGAACCGTGCCATCATGGAGCATTTCCGAGCAGGCAGGGTCGGGGCGGCGCGCCGGGTGTTCGACGAAATGCGCGAGCGGAACGTGTTCACGTGGAACTGCATGATCTCGGGCCTGGTCAGGAACGGGATGCTCGCGGACGCGCGCGGGGTGTTCGACGCGATGCCCTTCAGGAACTCGGTCTCGTGGGCCGCGCTGCTGACGGGGTACGCGCGGTGCGGGAGGGTGGCTGAGGCCAGGGAGCTGTTCGACCGGATGCCTGACCGGAACGTGGTCTCATGGAACGCGATGATGTCGGGCTACCTGCGGAATGGGATGGTTGACAGGGCGCGGGAGCTGTTCGATGTGATGCCAGTGAGGAATGATGTGTCGTGGCTCATGATGATCTCTGGGTATATGAAGCGGAAGCGTGTCCGTGAAGCGAGGGAGATCTTTGATCGTGCGCCTTCGCCGAGGACCTCAGTGTGCAATGCTTTGTTGTCTGGTTATGCCGAACATGGTTACCTGAAGGATGCAGAGGAGCTGTTTGGTTGGATGCAGAGGCCGGACCTTGTTTCTTGGAATGCAATGATCACAGGATACACACGGGCTGGGATGATGCAGGTTGCTCGGAGACTATTTGATGAGATGCCTGAAAAGGACACTGTATCTTGGACAGCCATAGTGCGTGGGTATTTACAGAATGGTGATGTTGATGCTGCATGGAAGGTGTTCCAGGACATGCCTGATCGTGATGTCCTTGCTTGGAACACAATGATGGGTGGTTTTGTGATGAGTGAGAGGTTGGATGATGCATTGAGATTGTTTGCTGACATGCCTGATAGAGATCTGGTATCATGGAATACAATGTTACAAGGATACATCCAACAAGGAGACATGGATAGTGCTACTACCTGGTTTAGGAGAATGCCAGAGAAAGATGAGGCATCATGGAACACATTGATCTCTGGGTACAAAGATGAAGGAGCACTAAGTTTGCTGTCTGAAATGATCCGAGGAGGATATAGACCGGACCAGGCCACTTTGAGTGTGGTTATTTCTATCTGTGCCTCTCTTGCTGCTCTTGGGTGTGGAAGAATGGTGCACGTTTGCACGATCAAAACCGGCTTTGAGCATGATGCTTTGGTGATGAGCTCATTAATATCCATGTACTCCAAGTGTGGGCTGATTACTGAAGCTTCCCAAGTTTTTGACCTGATTGTGCAAAGGGATACAGTGACATGGAATGCCATGATTGCGACATATGCTTATCATGGTCTAGCTGCTGAAGCTCTGTCACTCTTTGACAGGATGACCAAAGATGGGTTTAGACCAGATCATGCAACGTTTCTGAGTGTGTTGTCTGCTTGCGCACACAAAGGGTATCTATATGAAGGCTGCCACTATTTTAGAAGTATGCAACAAGATTGGAACTTGATTCCAAGATCTGATCACTATTCATGCATGGTTGATCTCTTAGGAAGATCAGGTTTTGTACACCAGGCTTATAATTTTACCAGAAAAATTCCTTCCAACCTTCAAATAAATGCATGGGAGACACTGTTTAGTTCATGCAATGCTCATGGGGATATCCAGCTTGGGGAACTCGTAGCAAAAAATGTTCTTCAGTCGAGACCTTCTGATGGAGGAATGTATACTCTCTTGTCAAACATATATGCTGCTAAAGGGATGTGGAACAGTGCTGCTAGTATTAGAGGTCTCATGAAAGAACAGGGGCTGAAGAAGGAGACTGGGTGTAGTTGGATTGAGCTGAAGGGGGATGTTGTTTCCTTCTCATCAAATGATAATGCACATCCTTTAATCGAGCAGATATGCCAAGAAGTTGATAATCTTTCTATTTTGATAGAAGAGGCAAGTTAAACGGAAACATCCTTTGACATGGTTATCAAAAGGAATTGAGATGGTTTCTTTGAGATTATTCACAATCACATGGATTCAAACACTGATATATGGAATGTTCGAACTGAAAGCCTTTGCGGGAATTACACAGTGATGGTTTGCTGAGCTCAATCGTCTCTTGTGGTAATTCCTTCAAGATCACAATCAAGGAATTCAAAACAGCATGATGGTGACATCGTTTAGAACCCTCGTGGTAATGGACCCTCAGACCAGATCCTTTCAGTAGAATTTATCCTACTATGGGCCATTGGGACTCAGAGTTGGTGATTGATTTTTTCTCTGAAGATGACCCTGAACAAATTTGGCCATGCAAGATGATTGCTTGGTTGCCTGACTCAAGGGTATTTTTCAGTAAAATTGGCATACAAATTAGGCATAGAGGTGCAGGATCAGAGGGCAGTGAGAAATGCTTCATCAGTTCACCTTCAAGACACTCTGATATGGAACATACATGCACTAGATAATTTTAAAAAATGATCTTATGGAGATTACTCCAAATTCCAAAATGGTTTACTTTTTTGAGGAACAATATCAAAAGACCTGGTGTTAAACTAGGCACATTGTACCTGACCTGCTAGTGGAAGGATAAAGATGGAGTGCTTGCTGGTGACATCGCAACTAGAAGTGCTGAGGTGTCTGTTAATGCGGTGCTTAACAGCTAAGAAAGTTGTGCTGAGCTTATGGGAGAGGAAGCAGAAAACCAGCTCAGGGATCTTGGTTCTCATGTTTATGCAGTGCCAGAAAAGAAATAAAATGAATTCTAAAGGAAGAATGCAAGTACAGACGGAATTTTGCAAAGTCGGTGGTTAATGAAATTATTTTTTCATCTAAGAAACAGTAACAATTTAATTTTTTCAGCTAATCTGTATATTTTTTCGAGAATCTGTTACTTATATCCTAATTGATCAGAATTTTAAAATATATGCAGGGCAGGGGAAAAGTCTACTTATGAGCTGAGCAGCATGTTCACACAATTATGTAACTGTCAGTAACAGACAAGATGGTCCCCACCACAACAACTGGAGACCACACAGTAAGGCCCCACAAAGACATTGCTATCCATTTTCCCTTTAATATTTGCACACCTTCTCTTTCTCTCCATCCCAGTTTCCACGCACATATCCGTCCAGACACAGAATCCATGGCCATGGCAACCAGTTATGGCTCCATGGCTAACCCTCCAATTACCTCCAAAACTCCCTTTCTGAATAAACAAGTACACTGCCCCAGAACAAACTACATATTTTGTTCTTTGCTTACTTTTGTTTTTAGCCTTTCTCATTCTTTTTCTTGCTTTCTTAAAGGCCTCTAATTGGATACCTGCTACAATCAGCAATGGCAATGGTGGTATGTTCACTGTGGCAAGCAGAAATTTGAGAAATGGGTTCCAAGTTTGTGCTGTCACTGGAGACCCGGGCTCTCACAATGTGTCTGATGTAAAGTTCCCAACTGATTACACAGAACTTCTAATGCAGGTAATTGGTGTAGAACTCAAAATTCTTGAATATCACTAGCTTTATGGGCTTGCTTGATGAATCATGACTGTTTTGCATGTGTATATTCAAAAAAAAAGTTTTGCATGTGTATAGTAGTTGCTTATTTGCGGAGAACTCAACTGGGGGTAGGGTCCCCACTTAACTTTTCGTTTATAATTTGTCTTGAGTATGTGGGCTTCAGTTTTCGAGAAGGCAAGTTATTTAACAGCAATTTCTTTTGGATATACTTGTGATGCCATTTAACTATCATTGACAAACTGTTATGTGATTTGTTATGTCTGAGAGCCAGGCCCATGCAGCAGGTTAAGTTAGGAACAAGTCAAATAAAGCATTGCTATGGTTGGCAGAAACCAGCAAGGGCAGAAAATTCTTGAGTGTGGTTTATAGGAAATGAAGCATTTAAGGAATAGGTCTTAGGTTTACTTTTGAGTTGTAATTAGATTAGATTCTAGTAATAAGAATCAATCTATTAGAAGTCTTAGGGGTCAAGCCTTTCCCCTCAATATATCAGTAATGATTAAGCAGAGTTATCGAATTCTACCATCTGCCTTTGGCTCAACAGGCCTCCCCCTTCTCCTCCTCACCAACAGCCTCTGCTGCGGCGTCTTTTCCTCTCCTCATGTGCACTGTTCATCCACAGTTACTGTCCCCTTGTCCTCTCTGGGCTCTCTTCCCCCAAGTGAACATCTGAAAGATTGGTACTCAGACGCTTCTGCTGCAAAATGAACTGATGGAAAGTTAACAATCAGATGTTGTTGAAGCTAGCATATTGGAAGATTAATTGACCAAAATAACCGTGAGCAGCCACAATATTATAAGTCTCTTCTTCTTGACCAAATTTGTAACCCTCATTAGCAGACTCATTTTCACATAGCACTGAATAGGGAACCGCCGAATACACCAGCTACACCTAACATGTGAAATGGATGCATAAGGATGTTGTGTTCTGCCTGGAATACAATCATAAAGTTGAAAGTACCAGATATTCCTAAAGGCATACCATCAGAGAAACTTCCTTGAGGTAAATCAAGAAAACAGCAGTAGCAGCTGCAACAGGAGCTGAATATGCAACAGCAATCCAAGGACGCATACCCAGACGGAAACTACAAACTATGGCTTATATAATGTGAAATTCTCAGAATTTGACAATAAAATTATGACGTCATGGACGGCAAATATTTTAGGAAGGATGTGTCCACACCATTCCATCTTCATCCCTGTTAGGGTGATAACTATCCCCAAATCAAACATTCTGATAGATATCATCTTGTTAAGAAAGTGATGAGGTTTGTTCAAAATTAGAGACTTAGATAAGTCTGGATCCTGACATCCTGTAGTAATAAAGGTGTCTCTTATGTGTCAAGTTAGTCCACCCTATATATAAAGGGACCCAAGTACTCCATTGGGAATCAAGCAATGAAATAAACAAAGTTTTGAGCAAGGCTGATCAGTCTCCTGGCATTCAACCCCATGTCAATTAGAGCTATTTTTCCCTTGTCTTCAAACCCTTACCCTAGCCAGTACCTTATTATTTGGCATCACATAACCACTGTTCCTTCTGCAGTCCACCTACTACAAATTTCCACCATCGTTGTTTCCCCTATATCCCTTGCATTTAAACTGTACCTTCCAGAATATCAGATGACAGCAATTTTTCGCACTTTGGGCTATGCTTATTTGAATTTTGAAAAACAAACTAGATAGTTGGATGAGTAGGTACACCTGTAGTAATTTCAGGCTAAAGAAGCTGCTGAGCAAGCTTTTAAGGATGGAAAGCAGCTGCTGGTTAGCTTCAATCTGATCTTTTAATTGAATTCTGTTACTTTTTGTTTGTGTCAACTATTAAGAGGTTGTGATGCAACATATACAGGAAATCGAGTTCCCTACAGCTGGACTACAAACTGTGACAGGTTCGAGTTCGATGACCTTTTGTGTACCTCCCTCTGATTCTTTGTTTTAGACTTGTGCATATGAACTCAGAAAATATTGAAGTGACTTTAATTCCCTGCACTTATTACGCATTGCAAAAGATACCCCACTCATGGGAGATGATACCATTCAGTTAACAAAGGCATAATGGTGAAAATAATTACGGGCAGTTGCCTAGGAAACTCTGATGATCTACACTTAAAGAGTATGGAAGTCTAAGATGGCTTATTTCAGTTTGGAGGTTGTGCCTTGGTTCTACTTCAGTGAAATTCTCTAGTTTGTTTCTATTCTTACTTTTAGGTGATGGCGAAGGAGGAAATGAGATGACTGGAAGCATGCTTCTTATTAGAGAATTTTGTGATCGCTTTGTACCTGCAGAGAAAACAACTCGAACCAGAGTAGTATGTCCTTATCAGGATTTCTAGTCATTAATATTTATATTAATGAATCATTACTGCATCATTTAGAAATTTTGGAATAGCTAAAGGCAGATTTATGCATGGTTTACCCTTGACAACTTCTATTAGAGATTAGTACAGGTAGATGTACTAATTATGCCCCAACTCTTGGTTGATCCCATCGTTCATATCGCACGTGTTTCAGTTCTTCCCTGAGGCAAATGAGGTTTCTTTTGCAAGACAATCAGCCTTTGAAGGATGTTCACTGAAGCTGGATTATCTTACAAAACCATCCTTATTCGAAGATTTTGGTTTTACAACAAAAGTCAAAATGTCAGATCGTGTCAAACCAGAAGATGAGACATTCCTTGTAGCTTATCCTTACTTCAATGTCAATGGTTTGCATTCTCTATTTTGCTTTAGTTTGAGATATCTCCACCATTAGTACTGATCTATGAAACTTGAGATCCTTTTTGGTAATATATGGTGGCTTACAGAAATGCTTGTGGTCGAAGAACTTTACAAGGAAGCAGTAGTTGGGACCAACCGGAAATTGATAATATTCAATGGAGAACTAGATCGAATTAGAAGTGGATGTATCCTTCTGCATATATAAAGACTCGCTTATGCATTAGTTAATGTTTGCTTCTTATGTTAATCACGTTGTTCACATTTCTTTCATGGGAACATCTTGCATTGAGAAGCACTTTTGTCAACAGAAAAGTTCTTGTGCTCACTATACCTAAACATGTATGCTTGTGAACTCTTTCCTTGACTAGCAAAGACTATCCATCGTTCTTCTACCCAAAACTTGCAGAGCTTTCCAAAACATTTCTCCCGAAGCTGGACACAGTTTACTATATTCACAATTTCAAGGGAGCTAAAGGGGGAACACTTTTCAGGTTTGCATTCTGATCCTATGCCTGTTACAATTGGTTTGCCCAAATCTAGCATTGCATGCATTTACATATGCCAGGTTAGCATAGATTCCTAGATAGTTAGAGATGCTTCATATGCATAAAGCGTTTGAACCCAGAATTTTGTAGATATCATTTTATGATTAGTCATATATATCATTTCAGGATTAGTCAAAGTTGTCGACAATGAAAAGTTAATTATTGTGGCATTCAAAACTTGTGAAGGCCTCACCTTTTACACTTAGCAGAGGACCCTAAATTATGTGGCTAACTGAAGTTCAGACTGAAACAAAACCTGACATTGTAGCACGATTTATGATGGCACAAAGACTACATCACATAACTTTGTGCAAACCAAGCCTATACATCTTATTGTGCCAAACCATTGTTATCTGGCAGGTGTTATCCTGAACCTTGGAAGGTCCTGAGGAAAGCATCGTCTGGCAGCTACATCTGCCTGCATCAGCAAGAGGAAATGCCTTCACTGAAGGAAGTGGCCCTCGAGATCCTTCCTTCTGTATAGCTAGGATCTTTCGAGAGTTAAGTGTCAGTAAGAAAGTTTACCAGACAATGCTTTGGATTATGCTAGCTGATTGCGAAGTTGAATATTACTATTAGAAGATGCCCATGGAGCATTTCTTTCTCTCTCTCTCTCTCTCTCTCTCTCTCTCTTGGTCTCCCTCATATGCCACCATAGCATTCTCCATCTGATCCATCTCCTTTGCTATGCGTCTCTATCCTGGAGCTTGCTGCATGAAGAACTGACAGTACAGGCTAGTGCAAGCCTGGAGTAGCGGATCCATGTGAGGTCAAAAAGAACAATAGGCCCCTTTTGGAATACTGAAATTATTTGAATGAGCGCCAAGGAGGTCAACACAGTTGTGGTTGGACCATCCTGTAAGAACTCTAGGTCGATAATGAAGAAAGACAACTTCAATATAATGAATCACTCAATAATCAAGAAAGATCCATATGAACCATATGATTTGATTGTTTCTTAATTTTAATCATGCACAACTCTTTCTTTGTGGTGAAGGTGTGAATTCTGAGAAAAAAAGCGAAGCACCCGTGTTAAGCTAGCTTCCTAGATGCTTCTAAAGTTCTCAAACGGTTGCGGCTGCCATGGAGGCACCTTAGCTGCTGCACCTTCAGTTCGCGCACCACTAATCAAATAGAAGGCAATCAAGCTAAAGATGAGCAACAACTGGCCTATGTATGCCACTATCTGTGTGATGCGTCTCGTAGTGAAAGACAACTATTTGGTTCTCCACAAAGTCCCGATGACTCCAATGCCCAGAGGAATATAATGGAGCATGAGCTCTTGAGCACTACCAGTGGAACCATGCATGAGCTAGCTACGACTACAAGCCAGGCAGGAAGAGCTGATCTGCTCTTTTGATTTGTGTGCATGTGCAAAACATATTGATCGCACTCCCAATTTATATAGCCAGACCATCACTTTTATTTACATTATAATTGGAGCCAAATTAAAACAGCTCAATTTCATTTACTTCCTGGTCCACATATTTATTAGATATTGGGAACATAAATAACTATGTTGTTGTAGTAGTTTATTCAGCTCATGAAAACTGAAGCATGTCAACAGTAAGTGTTGCATGTCATCACCATTTGTGCTCTTCTGCATGCCAAAAATCTTTCTAGTCAGAGCGTATTGACGTAGTGGTGTACGTCACACGTCGCTCACGAGCGTATTGACAGTGGTAGTGGTACACGGCACATTCAACAATAAAAGCAAAAGCTTCTAATGTTCGAAAAGGATTTCACTTAACAGTATCTAATTTTGGAAAACGAAAAATGATGTGGAAAACACGAATGGGAGAACGACTACCAATGCAAAAACCACCCAACTGGACTTCTTAGAGGACGAGGGGAGTACACCTCACTTCTACAAAGTATGTGAGATGAGTCCACAAATCAGCTAGCTTTGTTTGCAACTTGTGATGTACGAGAAGGAGCTTGAAAAGAACAGAGAAATAGAGTTTGAACTGCAACTAGCTAGAGAAAATTAAAGATTAGAGATGGGTCTTGAAAACTGAGTTTTTTTTTTCGCCGGAGACTTCCACCAATTGAATCATTTGGGAACCTACCGGTAGCAGATTCTCACCGAAGAGTTCTTCTTGAAAAGAGCTGACAGGACCGTACGTGAGCCTGAAAACAGAAGTATGCTGTAACACCCCGATCCATGGCTTAACATGATTAATAAGATTACTCATACTACCAACAAGTTACAACTTCTTTTCCGGAAGCTCATCTCTAAGAACTCTAAGGTTAAGCATGTTTTGCTTGGAGCAATTTAGAGATGGATGACCAACCGCAAATCTGTGAGGATAGTCTATGTCTTAGTTAAGCTGCCAGATGTAACATATGCCTCGAGCGAGCTACCAATTTTTGCACTTGAGCAACGAAGACTGTCAGCAACCTCCCGGCTACGGCCATGAACGTGCCTGCGTCTCCCTCCTCGGCTTCGACTCCGGCCCGGCCCAAGAAAGCTCGACGGTCCAACACCAAGTACGTGAGTGCCTCATGGGCAGCGCAGTCTCCTAGTATAAGACTAAGGGCGTGTTTGGGACTGCTACGCTCCACGTTTTTCAGCTCTGCTCCACGTTTTTCTACCAAACGGTTTCAGCTCCATGCACACAGCTCCAGAAAAAATGCTGGAGTTGTGAGAGCACCTAAAGAGGTGCTCCACAGAAATCTGGAGTTTGTAGAGCTGCTCCACGGTGGAGTTTGTGGAGCAGAGTTCGTAGAACAGTCCCAAACACACCCTAAGAGAGAGAGAGAGAGAGAGAGGGGATAAAATATCAAGACTTGTAAAGAATTATTACATTACTTTCTAGTTAACCTTTCCTCCGATCTACTGTTGTTCTTCCTCTGCTCCGATTCTCTACTCTACCTACTTCTTCTGCTTACAAAGACCTCTTCTCCAGCTTTGCATTTTCATCTGTTTGCTTTGCTGCTTCAATTCGTCGTTGGGAAGCAGAGGTTTCAGTCTGCCTATGTATAAGTTTATACTTTACATGGTGTGTAAGAGGAGGAGGAGCGCTCCTCAGTTAGCATAATCTAGCACACAAAATCCTGATGACTCCCAAGCCTAAGCCAGATCTCAAATGACAAATGAACGAACCGATCGAGCACTAAAACAGACAACCAGGGTGTGAACAAATGTTCCAAGTTCTATCATTCTCATGGAGATGGAGTGCATGTATATAGAAAGCATCAGTCATCTCCTATTTATAGCAAGCCTTGGTC
>DXKC01002900.1:0-23911 GCA_031170775.1 Cymbopogon citratus
AGCCCCCGCTCGCCGCGCCACTTCAAGCCGCCACCGCCTCGGGGACGGGAGGCGGTGAATCCGCCGTCGCCACCGAAGCTGCCGTCGCCTGTGGATCCGGGACAGGAGAGGAGGCCGGCATTGGAGCAAGGAGGCGGGGCGGAGGAGCTTGTGGCGGCGGTGGTGGTCCGGTGAAGGAGGAGGGGAAGAGGGGAAATCTGAATCAAGGAGATGAGGCCGGTGGTGGTGTCCGGTGGAGGAGGAGGGGAAATCTGAATCTGAATCGTAGGGAGGATGAAATAGAAGTGAAAGAAACCCTAATTCATGTCTATATATGACCCAGGTTAAGTGGGCTTCGCTTGGGCTCTGATCTGGGCCGGTATTTTCCACAGCGGGTCTTATAAGTTGCAGCGGACATCTTAATATGTCCGCTGCGGTAAATAGGGTATTTACCGCAGCGGACACCTTGAGATGTCCGCTGCGGTAAATGGATTTACCGCAGCGGGCAATAGTGCCCGCTACGGTAAACAAAAAGCGCCCGCTGCGGTAAACCATAGCTCTTTACCGCAGCAGGCAAAAAAAGCGTCCGCCACGGAGGCTCATTTGGCGTCGCTACGGAAAAGAAATTTTGACGTAGTATTACTTAGCTACTTATTAAGGGCACTCACAATGCAGACCCTATCATAGAGTCTAAACCTATTTATTACCTCGAATATTATGGACTTGAGTCTAAATAAGACTTGAAGTCTTGTTTTTTTTTCTCCCTCTCTCTTCAATAAATATAATATCACATCAGTAAAATATCATAAATAAGAGGGTCTTACTCTATGGTAAAGTCTTGTATTGTGAGTGCCATAAGCCAGCCCAACTCTGTCTAGCTAGTATATGGTTTTTATAGCATTAAATATCTTTTTTGAGGGAAGCATCTCGCACGAGAAACCGGTTTGTCTCGTGCTCCAATACACAAATAAATCATTTGTATTGCATCAGTCCCTGGACGTTGTTTCCTCCGCTTCCCACACCTCTAAATTTGTAGAGGCAATTCTATACGCTCTATATAGTCAGCTCGATAAGACACCTCTAAATTTAAAGTCCAGATTACATCATCAACTTTCATGAATACACAAACATTTACTAAAAAAATATTTATGTTTAATAAGCATAGACATAAATAAATCTATAACTAAGTTATACATGATCTAATGTGTGTGAAATTTTTACTAGCATTTAAGCATACAAGATAAAATGTACTAGCTATGGATTATTCCAATTAATTACAAAAGACCATAGACTAAGCTATAACAAAATATTTGTGCTACAACATACCACATAGAGTCTTACAAAATTAGATTTTCCATGTTATGGTTTTTTGATTTACTATGATTTTTTCAAAGATTCAACCGAAAAGTTGTAAAAAAAAAGATTCAACCGAAATAAATAAAAAAAAGACAAAACCACCTTCAAAACCGCTTATAACAGGCCTAGAGAGGTAAGGCGAACAATTTAAAAGTTGAGAGAGACATTTGATCCGGAGTTTTGAAGTTTATAGAAAAGAAAAGAGTAAAATGCACCGTGGGTACCTAAACTATTGGCGTTCTCCCACCTAGGTACTCAAACTATCAAAAGGACTCTCCAGGTACCTCATCTTTTCCCGCAGCGCACAACAGGTCCAAAAGCAGCCACGCCAGCCTCATAATCTGACGTGGAGGTGCCACAGTGGCTAGACCCTACCAAATTTTTACACAAACCCCCTTTACTGATTTTGTTCTTCACCAGCCACGCCATCTTCCTCTTCCCCTGCTTCCTCCCAACGCTCCAGCTCCTCCGCGGCGTCCTCGTGGATCCGCTCGCTTCCCATAGCGTGACACGGCCCTTGTCGAACTCGAACTCCGCGGGGCTGCCGCCGATGTTTGCGGTTGTCATCCCGTCCAGCTCCATGGAGTTGGAGGTGGACACGCCGCCGGCTAGGTTGACGAGGTTGTATGTCGGCGACGCGGGCGTCGTGGTCGCCGCACCCACCTAGAAGCTGATCCAGCAGCCGGACTCGTCGCACTCCGGGATGGTGTCCGGGTGCTCGCGCCCGCGGGTGCGGGTGGGGTGGGCGTGGGCGGAGACGGCGAAGAACGGGTGGTGGAACGGGTCAGCGATGCCGACGCCGATGACTGTGTCCCAGTCTGGCTTGCGGACCTTGGTGGGCGGAACGCCCCCATGGGCGAGGAGAGCGGCGGCGTGACAGGCGTGCTGCTGGAGACGCGGAGCGGCGGCAGGTTCAGCAGGCCCCAGAGGAGCGGGAGCAGGGAGGAGGCCGCTGCCGCTGTCACGGCAGCGGCGGCCGGGCCCGGGTTGTGGTGGAGGTGGTTGCTGCCGCTGCTGTGGTCAAGGCGTGTCGGGCTCGGGAAGCTCGACAACGATGGGCTGGCGTGGTAGGACGACATCGGGCTTGAGAAACTCGACGATGGCGCGCTCAGCAGCTGCGAGGACGAGCATGGGCTCATCATCCCAGCAGCGGCCTGCATCCCTGCCAAGACCCAAGAAACGCACGGTGAGCTCACACAAAGCTAGCTCCATCGACCGCCGGATCTGCGCACGCGCAGGCGCGGACAAAGCACTCGGCAAGCAAGATCCAGGAACGGACGTCAAGCAAGTATAAAAGCTTTGTGGAAATTCCTCACCTTTCGGTTGGTGGTGTCGTCATCCTCGACGACCCAGCCGGCCTCGCGGCAGAGCCCTTGAGCATCTCGTTTATTGTCGCAGTGCTTGGGCAGCTTGTAGTTGCCGAGCGCGCGGAGGCCCGTGAAGATCTTGGCGGCGATGGCCCTCCGCCGGCGCTCCCGCCGCGGAGGAAGAGGAAGCGTCGGATGGGAAGATGGACTGGCTAGGGAAGAACAAAATCAGCAAAGGGGTTTGTGCAAAATTTAGTGGGGTCTATCCATGGTGGCACCTCCACGTCAGATTATGATGCTGGCGTGGCTGCCTTTGAACCTGCTGTGCGCTGCGAGAAAAGATAATGTACCTGGATAGTTATTTTGATAGTTTGAGTACCTAGGTGGAAGAACGCCAATAGTTTAGGTACCTACGGTGAATTTTACTCAAAAGAAAAAAAACAAACTTTCGCAGGCCGAAGCAATGGCGCTCAGAGAAGGTCTCATTTTGGCGCAACATATGGGTTGTTCGCGGTTGCTGATCCAATCAAACTGTGCTGAGGTGGTGGAGACAATTCAACAGGGAAGCTTTTCAGCGACAGTAAGCATTCTGATCTATAAAGAATGTGCCCAGCTCTGGCAAGATTTTGTTTCTATTTCTATTGAGCATTGTAATAGAGAAGCAAATAGTGTAGCAGATAAAATAGCTAGAATGTCTATGCAATCAAAATTATCTTGTAATTGGGTCGATGAACCCTCTAGCGAAATCTTAGAAGCTTTGGTGAACGATGTAATCATGTTTTAAGATCAATAAAGTGCGCCAAATGGCTTTAAAAAAAACATAGACTTTTTCCCTGCGCATATGATTTTGCTAACCTGGGCCTGGTGCAGACAACCTGCCCAAAACTGCACCGACACCCACATGTCTCAGGCACTCATGGTCCATAACGAAGAAACTGGGCCTAGGCCTATCCTGCGTACGGGATTGGGCCTCTTTTAACACGCTGCGACCCAGATCTTATATGTGAACGCGTCTCAAGCAACACCAACAGAGTCTGACAAATGGACCCACGTTGATACGACCAACCTCTATTCCAGATTTCCGTTCCAGGGAATCAAATCAAATTAAATATTGCCATGTACTGTAGTGCCCACAGGCCACATCTGGGCCTTGTTTAGTTCCTGGAATTGGCGTCAGAATTACTGTATCAGAATTTCTGTAGCATTTCGTTTGTATTTGGTAAAAATTGTCCAAACTTTGACTAACTAGGCTTAAAATGTTCGTCTCGTAAAGTACAACAAAACTGTGCAATTAGTTTTTGATTTAATCTACATTTAGTACTCCATGCATTTGCCGGCATTTTGATGTGATGGGGAATAGGAATTCCGCATAGTGTTTTTTGGCCCCCGATTCGGGAATCTAAACAAGGCCCTGGAAACAAAAGTCACTGACAGGTGAGCCTTCACAGAGGACCCCACCTGGCACCTGTCATCCAGCACCCAATCAAAAAAAAAAAAAAACTGTCATCCAGCAGTCCACCACGAAGCCCGCCGCCGGAGCTGGCGCACGCGCTAATCACGCGCGGTCGGCGATGGAAAGTCCACGGGCGCCCACCGACTGACAGCTCTACCCTACTCACTGCCTGGCATCCTCACTGACATGTGGGTGTCGGCGCGGCGGCGGCCCCACCTATCGTTTTGGCGTCTGGCCGAAATGAACGAAACGAAACCCTTCGTTTTTCCGGCGACAGCCCCACCTCACCGCACCTGCTCGGCACGGCCCGCTGCTGCTATATAACAACTTGCCGCTCCTCCGCCGCCACGTGCTCGCCGCCGCCGCCGCCGCATTCGCATTCGCATCGCCGCAAGGCGCCGCCGAGGCTTGCTTTGCTTACTAAGTGGATTCGAGTAACCAGCAGCTACCCTAGCCCGGGAGGGCCCCGTCGCGAAACCCTAGACTTCGCCGGCGGCGGCGGCTGTCGCCGGAGATGGCTTCCTCCTCGCCGCCGCGGCGGTTCCTGTTCGACCTCAACGTCGCGCAGGAGGAGGTCGAGGAGGAGGAGCCCATGGAGGTGCTTGAGGAGGAGGAAGCGGCCCCGGTGGCGCAGGCTGCCGTCGAGGAGGTTGCTGTCGCTGAGCAGTCGGTCGAGCACGCGGTGCCTACCGTGGAGGAGGAGCCTGTGGAGGAGGTGATCATGGAGGAGGAGCCCTTGGAGGAGGTGATCATGGAGGAGGAGGAGGATTCTGCTCCGGCGCCGCCGGGGGAGGTGATTGGGGAGGAGGGGAGGGGGAGGAGAAAGAGGATTGAGTACGAGGTCTTTGTGTCCGGGCTGCCGCTGGATGCCTCTGAGGAGGACGTGGCCAAGGCGCTGGCGGAGGCCGGAGATGTCGAGGAGGTGCGCCTCGTGCGGGATCCGGCGGACCAGCGCCTCAACAAGGGATTCGCTTTTGTCCGCTTCGCCGCCGCCTGGCAGGCGCGCTGGGCGGCCAACGACCTCCGTGAGGCTACGGTATTACTTCCAATCTTATCACCGAGATATATAGATTCGCTCCGCTTGCTAGCTTGCTGAACTTGGGAAAGGTGGTTGGGGAAATCTGTGAATTAACTCATGTTGAATTGATTGAGCCTTTTGCTGATTTCCAGAGACGTCTCATTTTATGCTAGTGGTTGGGGGAATGAGGTTAATTCATTTTTACTTCAGAAATGGATAAAGATAGGATTTTGAAAAAAAAAATATTGCTAATAGCCACTTTGAGATTAGATACTTCTTTTCTTTGGATTGTTATTACTATCCTGGATTTAGATTAATGGACGTGAAATCAGGCAAGCAATTTGGAATCTAGAGCTCATGTACAACACCCTGTTTGTCAAAGACTATACTGTTAGGAAAAATGAAATATTGTGAATTCAATGTAGTACTGTAGTGTATGTATACATCAGTAGCGCCTCGTTGTAGTTCCTGTCCGCTTCTATTGCTAAAGTGAAGTTGGCACCTGTTGCAACACTTTGCATTGATGATGGCATTTGTAGCCATGCTGACATCCCTGCTAGTTCATTCCATCTCGTCTACCTTATCGCTAGCACCCTTGGATATTATTGCTCTTAGAGTGGAATATTATTATGTTCGTGCATTGCCTGTTTCTGCATTGCCATTAACTTTTTAAGTTCTAAAAGATAAAATATCATATTTTATCTGAAAAGTTGACTTTTTTTTGGATGTTCTGATTTTCTAGTATGAACATAGATTAATGGTGTATTGGT
The DNA here is from genome assembly GCA_031170775.1 of Cymbopogon citratus. Lineage (NCBI taxonomy): Eukaryota > Viridiplantae > Streptophyta > Magnoliopsida > Poales > Poaceae > Cymbopogon > Cymbopogon citratus. Next base: position 5,884 of record DXKC01002900.1, read on the forward strand.
GTTTGTCAAGGTCTAGTTTAACTGACACCTTTTGACACAATTTCTTATACTATTACAGTATTACTTGAATAAACTAGTGAACTGCGTTTGTCCTCCACAGCTAGAATTATCTATTATTTAATGTGTGTAGTACCTAGTGAACAAAAATATGAAGAGGAAATATGACTTTGGTTTTAAAGGACCATGGGTTCATTTATCCATTCCAGCAGCAAATAAGCAAAAACAATACCCCCACTTGACGATAGACCAGTAAAAAGGAGAACATCTGTGTTTGTAGCCGTTACAGGTTATGACTTATGAGTACTGCTAACTTGGTAAAAGCTCATTCCTTTTATCATCTATTCAATTTGAGTTAGTCACCTGCTGAAGAAAAAGAGGATATCATGTACTTACATAAACATGATTACAATTCTCTGCCAACATGTCCTGAAGGCCAACCCGCATTTTAAATTTAGTTACTGTTTATGATCTGAAGTTCTGAACTATTATTGCACTAATAGTAATGCTATGAAAATTGAAGGGGCTAACTATGGAAATCCTATCTATGGAAATCCTAGTTTCATTCATTGTTCCACTTCAAGGATCTAGTTCACATAGAAGTATCTTAATTTAGCATCTTTTTTAATATGATTGGTAGGGGTATGATTGCTCTACTTTTATAGCCATAAACAGCCATGCACTCTTTGATGCATGCACTGCAAATATTTGTGCAACTGTTCAAGTCCAAGTTGTGGTACATTTTTATGCTAATCATCAGTGTTTTAAAGGCGTCACATAGTCATCTAGGCGAGAAAATTTCTGGGCATCCAAGTTTCCTAGCTATGCGGGGCTTATGTCGTCTTCGTGTTCTAGGTATCCGCCTTTCTCGTTAGGCGTTTAGGGCATCGCCCAGGAGGCTGTTTCGGCCACCTTACTCGCAAGTGCACGTGGGGGAAAGAATTGACCCAGTGTCTGCGTGGGAAGGTAACAATCACCCCTTCCGCTGTTCCCTATTTGTGGAGGGTAAGGAAATTGCGCGGGGAATACTGGAATAGAGAGGGATCGAGGCCTTGAGGGAAGAGAGGGGGAGACAGAGAGGAAATAAATGGCACATGCTGGCTCTGTTTCTTCCCTCTGCGCTCGCGGCGCGTTGCTGCAGACGCATCCCTGCGCCCTGTCCGCGCGTGTGCATTGCTTTGATTTCATGCCGTCCGCCCGAATGTGGTGCGCAGCTTTGATTTTGTGCTGTCCGCATGGACCCAGGGTGGAGGGCTGCTTGGCCCTTCCTCCTTGCTCTGTTCTTCACTTGTGCCCAGCTCGGTCCTGGCTTCCTATCAGGCCAGATTGAGCCAAGTATGTCTCTACTCTCTCTTCCTGTCATCTCAAAGGCCAAAGGTTTCCTGTGCCCTGTTGTGCTTGTCTACTTCCTCTCCTGGCGCTTTGTTTTATAGATGCTATCCTCTTCCTATGGTTCTTTCTCTTGCCTCTACTCTGTTTGTGATTTATTCTATAGATATAGATGTGGGGTGAAAGTGCTATTGAGAGATGAGATTTCAGATTTGCTATTTTAGATGCATAGTGAAAGCGCTATTTAGAGATGAGAGATTCCAGATTTGCTATTTCACTATTTTATGTGGTGCACCAGTACACAAGTAGCACTACTTTTACTATGGTATTACATGCTAAGAATTGACCATATTAAGGTATGATTTGCTTCTAAACTTTAGTGGCGTTATATATTAAGATTTTTATATGGCGTCGCCTAGGCGGCTGGAACGGGATCGCTCGCCTCGCCTCACCTTATTGCCTTTGAAACATTGCTAATCATGATGTTTAAACAAACAGACTATTCACTGAAATTGCAGCGAGAGTGCACATCCCATTTTGGTTATGTTTAATGTATCCCTTTGAAAGTTTGTTGAATATGATGCATCCATTTCTCTCTAGAGTGCTCAACTGTAACAGCTTCAAATTATATATAAGCAAATTGGTGAATAGTCTCGACTCTCGACTATATTTTTCTTCATTGCTACAAGCCTGGCTTGCATTTTTCCTACTATATGTATATACATTGTGATTTTCATACTATATGTCCATTTTCCTGCCGAACTATGTTAAGTAATATTTTCCTTTCATTGTGAATTTGCTATTGTAATGCATGCTTGTATCCGTATATAATGAATGTGCCTACATTGGTTTGTTTACTAAATGATTTGGTAACATTTATTTACTGGTACTTAAATTTCCAGATTAAGGGAAAAGCTTGTGGAATATGCAAGAACAGGGAAAACGAGACTCTTCATGTCCGAAATATATGCTTTGATTGGTCAAAGGATGATGTAAGGTTTCTTGCTTGTTTGTATATTGTATGTTGTAAGTATGATTTTGTTTTATATAACAGGTGATTCCTTTTTGTTCAGTTAGCTGAGAAACTGGAACCTTTCGAGTTGGAAAACTTGGATAGAATTAATCTAATTGAGCACCCAGAAAAAAGGGGTAAAAACAGAGGCTATGCGTTTCTTGACTTCAGGACTCATGTAGATGCTGTGGCGGCTTTTGTGAAACTACAGAAAAGAGATCTGTATCTTGGAACTGATTTTAGAGCTCACATATCATTTTCAAACACTCTTTCACAAGACGATGAGATCATGGAAAAGGTACAGTAACAAAACATCTATACCTTGTTGTTTCCAGCACAGCATATATTTCCTTCTTGCCTTTTACAATGTCTTAAATTTTGTAATGCAATGCAGGTGAAATCTGTTTTCTTGGATGGCTTACCACCCCACTGGGATGAAGACAAAGTGAGAGAAACTTTCGGGAAATTTGGTGAAATTGATAGCATACAACTTGCTAGAAATATGTTCACGGCAAAACGAAAAGATTTTGGTTTCATTGGCTTTACAACAAGACAATCAGCTTTAGACTGCATTAAGATGGTCAATAAAGATGGTGTTGGCGAAGGTAGTGGAAAGGTAATCACTTTAGTGAGCCATTTATTTGGTGCGTTGCCATTTCTTACCATTTGAGCCAAATGTTTAACCAGTAACCACTATGTTTGAATTTGCAGGTTCTCATAAAAGCTAGTTTGCAAAGGCCAAGGCATGCTTTCAAAAAAAATTCCTGGCAAGGCTCTAGTTCCTTGTTAGGCGTCAGAAGAGGATTTGTAGATAAAAATTATAGTGGTAGAGGACACCACTCAGACAGATATAGGCATTATAGTCCTGAAAGGCGTTCTTATTCAGATAATCATTCTCGCCGCCACCGCTCTATTGATGTTGAAGAAAGGCATACTTCTGTGCGAGGATACAGAGCTTACTATAGAAGGGATTCTCCAGTGCATGGTACATTTTCCAAAGTATACAGCCAAATTAACTTGTTTCCATCTTCCTTTCTATCTCTAAGAGTTATTTTTCATGACTGGTGTAGCCCCAAACTATAAATATGGAAGGACACATGCAGAGTCAAGAATCAGGGATGAATATGCTGAGAGACGATACACTAGTAAATATCCAAAACACAGGCAGGCAATGCATGAAAGCATGGAGCGTGATGCATACCGCAGGAACAAATATGGACATTCATACCAGGAGAGGGCACATAGAGCTTGCCCAGAATGTAACTTGAGTGGTCAAAATTGCAGTTACCTCAATGGTGAGGAATTTTCTGCAATCAGTGGTTGTGAGCAGGCATACTACAAGACAGTAAGCGCAAAAAGTTCTGTTGCTAGTATTTTATTGCCATCGGCTTGATGTTTATTGTAATATTGTTGCTGCTTCTGTTTCTTAGGACCGTGATCTGACGCCTTCAACTTCTCAAGTAGCATCTCATTGTGAGGAGTCTTGCTGCAAGGTGATATATAAGCATTACATCCTATAATTTCTACTTCATTTTGGCTTATGCTTACTATTGGAGCTTACATTTCTTAGGGCCAGCAGTTGATGCCTAAAAGTTCTTCTGTGATGTGTGATTGTGATGAATGCTATAATGTAAGATGGATATGGGCTCATCATTTTCTGACATTGAGTTTTGTTGAAGCTCATCATTTTCTTTGACATTGAGTTTTGTTGAAGCATGGCATCTCAGCTTCTTATAATCGAAACTTGTATTCTTCAGAATCAAGAGTCGACACCTAGTCCAAGTGAGCATGCCAGAACAAGATCCAATCTTCCAGTGCCTCTTCATCGTCGGCTTGTAAAAAATTCTAATGAGCATAGGAGGTATGTATCATGAAAGAAAGTGCATCTTTTTCTGCCCCTCGCCCCTATTCCTTCGTGCAAGATGTAACAGTATTTCATGTTTGCTGGCAGGCATGTGGATGATGCGCATTCTGCTTTTGAGGTGGAGTACACTGTCAGGGAAAGTCGAAGCCGATACCTCTCTTCCAAAGATGATCCAAGTACTCGCTCCAGGAAGCACCATAGGTCAGCAAGATAAGCTGTTAAGTCTCACAAGATAGAGAAAATCTAGTAGCGGCTCGCTTCTGATACTTCGTAGTAAGATCCATAGCATTTGTTACTGGCCCCGCTTGCGTGGTTGACACCCTGTTGCCCGGAGGAATCTGCTTGAAGGACAGCAGCATACCATCCCAAGTTATAACCAGATATTTTGCCTTTTATCGGTTCTAAACTTGCGTTCGATCCCTCGAAATGTGATGCTGAACTGGTTTGGGTGACAAAACCTACAAATTGATCTTACAGTAGACAAGTGGATGAATCTGCTTGAAGGACAGCAGCATACCATACCAAGTTATAACCAGATATTTTTCCTTGTCTCGGTTCTAAACTCGCTTGAAATGTTGCTGAACTGGTTTGGGTGACAACATACAAATTGATCTTACAGTAGACAAGTCTGGTTGTGGATATTTCATTTTATTTTTAATGGGTTGTGGATATTTTAAAGCTCGGAGAGCAGCTGGCTGCTGGCTTAACAAAACATGTGAAGGAAACGAGCCGACTATAAATAACTTGCTCGAGCAACGAAAATGTACCATCGAAGAGTCGTTTGAGACTTGGTACCAATGTCGGTTTTTTTTGTTTTTGTTTTTGAGGGGTACTACTAAGAGAGAAATGGCCACAATTAGCCGCCTAGATGGATCAACGATGATGGTCAGTTAATTACATCTCCCCTCCGAGAGTCCAACAAGTCCCTGCTGTCAGTGGCGGGCGCAGGATTTTAAAGCTGGGTATTCAAAATATAGAAGAGTGTAATTTTTTTTTGACAAAGCCTATTATTTGACATGTACAACACCATATAGATATAATTTTATAATATAAGAACATTTTTTTACTGAATTCTTGATGTATTATTCATTTACTCTTCTCTTTTTTCTTTTTCAGTACATACACATATATACATTATATGTGTATAAAAGTTTTTGCCAAAATATTTGGGTATTCAGCTGAATACCCTTGCACAAAGCTGTGCCCGCCACTGCCTGCTGTACTAGATAGTCGCTTCCTTGATGGAAAGTGATCCGGCCGACATCTCAACTTCCCGTTTTTCTACTATCATCTAAATCCACTGAGAAGCAAATGGACCGATAGAAGAATGACGATCACATCCTGGATTAGTGATTAGGCTTAATATTAACTGCAAAACTAATTCTATGATTACTATTTATACTCACGTAATACCTGACTGCCGTTGAAGAGGAGAGAATGGACTCATCGTTGACAGGACCGCCATCCTCTCTTGAGCATCCCCACGAGCTCCTACGTGGGCTAGGTCTACGGGGCCAGTGTCGGTGCTGCCATGAGGATCGGGTTGCCCTCGCGTTGACGGATGTTTTTTGATATTTCGTTATGAAAAGCATCAAAACCCTATATGGATATAGTATCTGAATCTAAACATTTAATGTTCATATTGAATCTAAATACTCAATATCAAATTCCTGATATGTTTATGAGATAGATATCAATACCCAATGTATCGGCGCAAGTATCAATCCTCCAAAGGGCGGCGCAAGTATCCATCCCCCTTTTTCTCTTCGTTCTTGTGTTGTTCCGTTTGTTTTTTTCTGAAATTTTCAGGTTGGTTGACTGGGGAGGAGCGAAGGTTCCAAGATGGTGGGTGATCGGGGGCGTAGAGGCCGTCGACTCACGCTAGCTCCGTCCACAGTTTCTTCACTTCGTCCAAAGCCTGTTTCAACCATCCAGGAAGATGATCAGCACAAAGAACGGCGATGCAGGGAAGGACGAGCTGCACTTTCAAGAATGGTGCAGAGGGTGGTGGAGGTTACCCCTCGTCCCAAACCGGTTCATGCCATTCCCATCAGGTCCAAGTTTTGGGTGCAAGAAGGGGATGGCGATGAGTCGGAGGATGAAGGCACCAACTCACCATCAACACCGGTGTTCATGAAACAAGCTCTGGAGGTCGGTTTCTTGGTGGATCAGCTTCTCAGAGCGAAGAAGGCGCTGAGCTCAGGTAATATGTCTCCTGTACTAGACGATTTACTTCTTTCTCAAACAATTGTACAGAAGTTGCTCTCAAGGAAGATTCCCTTAATTCCTTGGAGCGGTCCTCTTCCCGAACCACGTATTTCGCCCCCAAGAACGTTGGGGGATTGCATAGCTGCAACTTTGCCAAAATCGAGTTCGTCTTCTTCCATACAGTTATGGTAACTCGAGGTCACACAGACAGAGTTTGCCGGGGATGTATCAAATGGTGGGAAGGGATGACTCAACGCTGGTGCGATCTCAATGGGAAGAGGTACAGATGAATTCAAAATTATTTGAATCGCCCGAAATAAGCGCTCCTCAATTCCCTCCTCTAATCAGTTCATCTGGTGTGGGAGAGAAATTAAAGGCGGCTGTTTCTAATGGCGATTCAAAATATTCTGAAAAACAGTTTGTCAAGGCCACCGTAGGTTGCGCTCCTTCACATACCGGGAGTACTTTGAGGGGGAAACACGGTGTGAGAAGTCTGACAACCAAGCGGGGCAGCAATTCGGGTCGGATTAAAATCGGACGAGGCTTTTTTCGGCCCACGACAGGCCTAGTTGCCTTTTTTTTCACGAACCGGGGCAATACCTAAAAAAACAAAGAACTCCACCACCACACAGCAGCCGCCAATCTCTTCATCATGCAGCCGTACCTTCGCGGAGGTCGTGAAGGAAGGGAAACCCATGGCGGCGCAGGGGAGTGGAGGAGGGGGTTTTGGAAATCGTGGAGGTGGAGATCGAGGGTTTAACCCTGGTTTTCATCCTGGGTATAACCCCGGTTATGGAGGGAGAGGTTGTGGTCACTTCCAACAGAGGGGCCGGGGCCGAGGACCTAACTTCAATGGTGGGAGAAACTTTGGCGGCTATCGATCTAACTATGGGAGTCATGGCGGCTATGGCTATGGTCACCATGGTTTTCATGGCGCTGGTCGTGGTCGTCACCCATATGGTGGAGGTTACGATGGTGGAAGAGGTCGGGGCGGGGGAAGGTTCAACGGCTATATGCCGAATCAGAACCCCATCCCAATGGCTCCGGGGGGTACGATCCCTGGTATGGGACACCCGGGAGGCCCGGCCGCGGGAGCTGCTGCACACCATGGAGGTCCGGCCTTGGGAGCGGCTATCTGGCAACAAGGGGCTCTCATCGCTATTGGGGGGGCTCCACCTATTGGTCACCAGCAAGGCTCTGGTGCCATGCAGAACGGGGGGAGCATGCCTCCTCAAGCTCCCGGGGGATCGACATCAACTGTCCAAGTCCAGCAGGGCGCAGGTGGCCAACCGGCTACAAGCCAGAGCCAACTTACTGCCATGCCTGCTCGACACAACTGGATGCTACGGGGAGACAACCAGGAGGCCAAGTCCAACCCGACAAAAGCACTGCCCCTTCTGAGGTATCAAAGATTGCTACCCCACCTCCTTCTAAGAATGACATGAATATTGATCAACCTGAGTCATCAAAGGGTCCAAAAAAGAGTAAAAATAAGCCACTTTGCTTCCGCTGTCATGTAAAAGGTCACACTGCTAATGAGTGTACCGCGGTACTTTGTTGTGACATTTGCTGTGGTGAGCATGTTGTTAAGGTTTGCCCATTTCTCAAGAAGACTAATGTCTCAGCTCTACCGTATGGTTATGCAGTTCAGGGATTGGGATTTTATTACATCCCTGTGTTCAGAGATAAACCCAAAAATAAGGTGGAGGAAAAAAATATTGTGGTGCGTGTCTTGGAAGGTTCTATTACCACTGAAATGTTGGCGGTGGAACTGGATAGACTACTACCCACTGTTAAGTCTAGTTGGGAAATTAGGGAGAAGGACAAAGATACCTTCACCATTAACTTCCCACCCTCTGACCTTATGGTGGCAATGGTGAATTGGGGAACTATGGTTACCCAATCTGTTCCAGGAAAGATTAAATTTGAAAAAGATAGTGAGGAGGATGTTTATAAGTATGAGATTGAAAAAGTGTGGGTTCAGTTTAAGGGATTACCTAGTGAGTTGAGGGAGTTCCTAATTATTTGGGTGGTTGCCTCAATCTTAGGTGTGCCAAAAACTGTAGATGTGGAGTTCACTAAGAAACATGGTCGCCTCCGAATGAAGGTCGCGGTACTTGATTCTACTCTCATCTCATTGTTTGTCGATGTGGTGATTGGAGACGAAGTTTTATCATTGCACTTTGGGGTTGCGGAGGGTGGTCTTGAAGGGGAACCGCAGCTCCTTGACCTCCCTGATGGGGAGGACCCAGAGGGAGATGCGGAAGAACCTGGAGAGGATGATCCAAAGAATCAAGAGAAGGAGAATTCTGACAATGCAGGTGCTGAGAAGGAAATGGAGATTGATGGAAAAATTGATGATCAGGCGCCTGGTGCTGGCAATGGTCAGCAGGGAGGTGCTATTGATTCATCCGTGGTTCTGCAATCTGGTAGCACCAAGAAAAATAGCAAACCAGTGGTTGTGTTGTCACCAAATAACTCGGGCGAGTGGATGGCAAAGTTGGCTAAACCTGCAGATGACTCGGGTGTGTTGTCAAAATTCAATGGTGGGACATCTTCTCCTAGAAGGGCCAGCAAGAGAAATGCTGCGACAGCAGGTCAGGATATGGTGGAGAAGGTGGCAAAGCTCAAGGCACGCCACAATCTAGAGTCTGCGCAGCCCAAAGGTAATGCTACACAGTGCCACTCCTTTATTTTTAGAGATGATACTTGTTTGTTTAATTCTGTCAATTCTTTAGGGATTTTGTAATAATTTGGTAGATGCCACAACTTGTTTATCTTCTTTGAGAAAGGTGGAGGAGGATCGGTTTTTACAGGGTTCTAGTGTAGTGGAAATTAAAAATCCAATACCCGATGACAATTAGTCTGTTTACTCTTTAGATGATGACATAGATTTGCAAGCGCTAAATTTAATTTGTGCTGAAATCGAGGATGGTTTAGGTGACGGGGGATGTGATCCTAAGTGTCTACAAACCCCCGTATCTCTTAAGAAATCCTATTGTCATAATTTTCAGACACATAAAAAAACAAAACACAAGGTTAAGAATCGGTCACAATGAAAGGTATTTTTTTGGAATTGCAATGGGTTTGCAGATAGTAAGAAATATAGATTTCTTTCAGACCTAACGAAGGAGGAAAAATCTAGACTTCATTGCTTTATCAGAGACCGGTGGAGCCAATTTCTCACAATCCACATTGAATAATATCTGTGCTGGCAGAGATTTTTTGTGGCATTGTATGGCTCTACGTGGTTGGTCTGGTGGGATGATTCTAGAGATTCACTTATCCACTTTTGATATTGGGAAAATAGGAGGAGATTTTTACATTCGTTTTAAACTTAGACACAAGGAACTCGACTTCAAGTTTAATTTGATCTCGGTTTATGGTCCGGCACAGGCTGATCATAAGTCCGTCTTCTTGGCTGAGATTGTGCATGTATGTTCTAAAGATTCCTTACCTATTATGATAGGGGGAGACTTTAATATCATACGTAGTCCGGACGAGAAAAATAACAATAACTTTAGCGCCAGATGGCCTTTTATGTTTAATGCAGTTATCGATTCCTTGAACTTGAGAGAAATGAAAATGACAGGAAGAAAATACATGTGGGCGAATAATTTACACCACCAAACTTTTAAGAAACCTGATAGAGTTCTAGTTTTTACGGAATTTGAGACCCAATTCCCTCTCACCACAGTTTTGGCGTTGTCCAGGGATATTTATGATCATACTCGATTACTGTTTTCTACAAATACCCCTTCCCCAGCTTACCAACCCCAATTTAAGTTTGAATTGGGGTGGTTGCTAAGGGATGGATTTTGTGAAATGATGGGTAATGTATGGAATACTACCACAGCTACTGGCTCGCCTATTGACAGGTGGCATGCGAAAGTTAGAAGATTACGCCAACACCTTAGGGTGGGCTAAGAATGTCAGTAGTGCATACAAGAAAGAAAAAGAAACAATTTTAAATAAGCTAAATGAATTGGATAAGAAGGCAGAGGTCACTCTACTCACAGATGTTGAATTAAATTTAAAACATGTGCTAAGCACAAGATTGGCAGAGTTGCTTTGGAAGGAAGAACTAAAGTGGTACGAAAGAGTTAAAGTAAATCATCTGTTAGAAGGAGATGCAAACACTAAGTACTATCACTTACTAGCTAATGGTAGACACAGGAAAACTCGGATATTCCAGCTTGAGGATGGAGATAATACTATTTCAGGTGATGCTCAACTCAAGGAGCATATCACCAACTATTATAAACATCTGTTCGGACCTTCTGAGAATTCCTAGTTCACTTTAGATGAATCATGAGTTGACGATATTCCACAGGTGTCACCATTGGAGAATGAGCTCTTAACACATCCCTTTTCGCAAGAGGAAGTAAGAGTGGCCATCTTCCAAATGGAGCATAATAAGGCACCAGGTCCAAATGGGTTTTCTCCAGAGTTTTATCAAGTCTTTTGGCACGTCATAGAAGATGATCTGATGGCTCTGTTTGATAATTTCCATCATGGAAACCTGTTTCTGAACCGCCTTAATTTTGGCACCATAATTCTTTTGCCTAAGAAGTCAGAGGTGAAGGTGATTCAGCAGTACAGACCGATTTGTCTGTTGAATGTTTCTTTCAAAATCTTCACTAAAGTGGCAACTAATAGACTTACCTCAATTGCATCAAATATGATTAGACCTACCTAGACGGCCTTTTTATGAGGCAGAAATATTATGGAGGGAGCTGTTATTCTGCATGAAACGCTTCATGAACTCCACATAAAAAAGAAAGATGGAGTAATTTTTAAAATTGATTTCGAGAAATCATATGATAAGGTTAATTGGGATTTTTTACAACAAATATTGAGAATGAAGGGGTTCTCACAAAGATGGTGTCACTGGGTTCAGTGCTTTACCCAGGGAGGGAATGTTAATATAAAAGGGAATGATCAATTGGACGCCTATTTTCAAACCAAAAAAGGGCTTTGGCAAGAAGATCTCATGTCACCTATTCTATTTAACATAGTGGTTGATATGTTGGCTATCCTTATTGCCAGGGTAAAAGAAGCCGGACAGGTGGAAGGTATAATCCCAAACTTGATACACGATGGACTGTCCATACTACAGTATGCGGATGACACCGTTATTTTCATGAGCCATGATGTTGAGAAGGCTGTTAATATAAAACTCTTATTAACAACCTTTGAGCAACTATCTGGACTGAAAATTAATTTTCACAAGAGTGAGATCTTTTGCTTTGGCCAAGCAAAGGAACATGAGGAGTTCTATTCGTAGCTGTTCAGGTGTGGTATAGGGAAATTCCCTTTTAGATACCTTGGGCTCCCAATGCATTATAGAAAGTTAAATAATAGTGACTGGAAAATGATAGAGGAGAGAATCAAAAAGCGTCTTAGTGGTTGGAAAGCAAAATGCTATCTGTAGGTGGGCGTTTAGTGTTGATAAACTCAGTGCTCTCAAGCTTACCGATGTTTATGATGTCTTTTTTTGAACTCCCATGTGTTGTTCTTGAGAAAATAGATTGCTTTAGATCACGATTCTATTAGCAAAATGACCAACATAAACATAAATACAGATTAGCAAAATAGGAAGTGCTATGTCAACCTAAAGACCAAGGCGGAGTAGGCATCCAAAACTTAGATATTCAGAATAAATGTTTGTTGAGTAAGTGGATATATAAGCTGTTAAATAAGGACGGTTTGTGGCAAGAACTCATAAGAAATAAGTATATCAAGGACAAGACTGTAGGAAGTTGTTTGAAAAAGCCAATTGATTCACACTTTTGGAAAAGTTTGATGAAGATCAAAGGTACGTTCATGGATCTAGGATCATTTAAAATATGGGATGGTTCTCAGACTAGATTCTGGTATGATACCTGGTTAGGGAATAAATCCCTTAAAGAAAAGTTTCTGTCGTTGTTTAACATAGTAAGACAGAAGCAAGATTCTGTAGCCCAAGTACTTAGTTCAATCCCACTCAATATTTTGTTCCGTCAAAACTTGGTGGGAGCAAACCTGGTGGCTTGGAATAGGATTGTTGCTTCTCTTCAGGAGTTAAATCTAGTACAACAACGAGACATTTATGTTTGGGGGTTAAACGCATCCGGTAAATTCACAGTCAAATCCATGTATGCCGTGTTAATAAACAATGGAGTTCGCGTGTCGTAAGATTTATGGCGTATCAAGGTACCTATGAAAATTAAACTATTTTTGTGGTACTTAAAGAAAGATGTTATGTTAACTAAAGATAATTTAGTTAGACGGAATTGACAGGGTGATAGTCACTGTTGTTTCTGTCATTGCCAAGAAATGATTCAACATCTTTTTTTCGACTGTGTATATCCAAATTTTTATAGCGGGCTATTCATATGCTTTATGCTATTCCTCCATCTAATAGTATAGAAGATTTGTTCTTCAAGTGGTCGAAAGTTGGCAACAAAGATTACAATTCATTGTTATTAACTGCGGTTGCGGCACTTTGTTGGGCTATATGGCTAACAAGAAATAAAGTTGTCTTTGATAAATGCAAACCTAAATCTTTTTTGCAGGTTCTATTTAGAGAAACATATTGGCTTTGACAGTGGTCGAATCTACAGCGGCATGACAACCACAAGAACCAGATGGTGGAGATTGCTCGACATCTGGAATCGTCTGCGCTTAAGTTTTTTAGTTCCAATGGGTGCTTATCTTCAAGATGGATTGGTGATGCTTAAATCAGACTTCTTTATTTTTTATGTAGCCGTTGTGGGGGTTATCAGTTTGTTTTGGTACTCCATAGCCTTCAAACTTGTCAAGAACCATGTAATAATTGGTCTGATTCTATCTTTTGATAGATGAAGCCGGATATTTTATATCCTTTATCTAAAAAAAATCTAGTTGTGAGATACTTATGTGATAGATGCATGATCACTGATATCCACCTCTATTTAATTCAATTTCATCCCTAAGTGTGAGGAGGAACCAATTTCATCCCTAGGTGAGAGGAACAATGAGAGTACGCGACAAGATAATGCATGGAGGGAAGGGGTAATGGTATAGTGGAGTTGTATTGGGTTCCATTTATTCATGTTGTGATTTGTTATCACTTGGTCCATCCAAATGTAAATGGGTGATTTGTTATCACCTGTCACATGGGGCCAAGCCTATTCTAGGCGCTGGCGCAGCCGTGACGTGCGCAGAGCAGCGGAGCGCGCTGAACGGGCGGCTCGATCAGTTCAGGCTGAACCGGCTAGTAGTGGCTAAGTTTAGTAAAGTTAGGATTTTGGTTTATCAATTCCTAGAATTAAGGAGCAATTGGCTCCCATTGGTTGGGCCCATTGGCCATATTCATTTGTAACTGCACTCTTGGTTAAGCAAGCAAGAATTATCAATCTAATCCCCTCTCTTCTCTCAACAACAAGCCGACGGCTGAGGGGTAAAACCTCGCCGGCGACGACGGAACGCGACTACGAACTCCGTAGCCGTGGTCCAGCTACCTTGGGCGCCGACGCCCTTGATAAACTGGAATCATGATCCCGGCGATCCTCGCCCTCCCGATCCACCTCCCCACCACCAACAGCCACCCATTCACCACCACCAGCCGCCGCCTCCTCCCCAACACTCGTTCCTTCCCCAGGTTCGCCCTGTGTCGCCTCCTATGCCACAGCCATGGGCGAAAATGGAGACCTCACGGCCACCGTCGACACCCTTGCCAAGGCCGTCGCCACTCTGCATGCTACCGCGGAGGCCAACGCCAAGGCGATCGCCGCCCTCTCCGTGCCCTCCTCCACGTCGGGCACCAAGGCGCCGTTCGGGGAGCACCACCAGGACCGTCTGCCGAAGAACCAGAAGATGGACTTCCCACGGTATGACGGCAAGTCCGACCCGCTCATCTTCATCAATCGGTGCGAGTCGTACTTCCACCAACAGCAGATCATGGAAGAGGAGAAGGTCTGGATGGCCTCCTACAACCTCGAGAAGGATGCTAGGATGTGGTATATCCAGGTCTAGACGAACGAGGGTACCCCGTCGTGGCGTCGTTTCACGGTGCTCAACCTGCGGTATGGGCCGTCCCTCCGTGCCGCCCCCCTCTTCGAGCTGGCGGACTGCCGCCACACTGGTACCATCATGAAGTACCAGGACCGCTTCCAGGCCCTTCTGCCTCATGCTGGTCCTCTCGACGAGGCTCAATGGGTCCAGCTGTTCACGGGGCCTATTGCTACCGCTCAGCCTCGTTGTACAAGTGCAAAGCCCACAATCTCTTGCTGCCGCCATGAGCTTGGCCCGTCAGATCGAGCTGATGGAGCAGTACACATCGGCGCCAGCGGCGCCCGCTTGGGCCGCCCCCCGTGGCCTCCTTCCTACGCCGCCTCCGCGCCTCGCCCTGCCGGCTCCGCCGGTCAACAAGGCGGCCACACCTAGGGTCACGGTCGAGGGCCGTCCTGTCAAGCGCCTGACTCAGGCCGAACAGGAGGAGCGGCGGCACCTCGACCTTTGCTACAACTGCGATGAGAAGTACGGCCGTGGGCACAACTGCGTTTGCAAGAAGCTATTTCTCCTCAATTGCATAGTGGAGGACAATGCTGACGACGTGGCGGGGGAGGACACAACCATGGACATGGAGGCACCGGTCTTCTATCTTCACACGGTCACCGGTGTGCTGATATGTGACACAACGCAGATCATGGTGTCTTTGGGTAGTGCCACCCTCATCGCACTCCTCGACTCGGGCTTGACTCACAACTTCATCGCCTAGGAGGCCGCACTCCGGACTGGGTTGCCCGTCCAACCCCGGCCACATCTTATGGCCATGGTGGCCAACGGCGAGAAGGCCGCCTGTTCGGGTGTCATCCGCCATGCGCCGGTCTCCATCAGCAACACTGAAAGGTCCCTTGGTCAGTTTTTTATAATTAAGTGACAACTTTAGGATGGACTAATGTGTTTATGGTTGAGATACACAGGATTAGTCGATAGAGACATGTTTGTGAGCAACATATGCCATGTGGTGTAAATGGCTTGGAGATGTTGCGAGGCTCAACACTTGTGATGATGAAGGATCTCATTGCATATGAGACATGACATGGAGTCATGTGACCAAAGATGGTGAAGATCAAGATGAGGCTTGACTTGATGGACCGGTTGGATGGTGAAGGGCGAGTCGAGGCCTTGAAGCGATGGACCATGCATGGTGAAGCTTGGGCAAGACTTGGTGCCGATGGACCGACTCAATGGTGAAGAGCAAGTGAGGTCAAGATCGATGGACCAAGATGGTCATGTGATGATATGAAGTGAATCATATCATTTGTGGATCGTGACGGTGCATGCATTGCACTAGCACTTTGGAGGTGACGGTGGAGATGGAAATGCACAAGAAAAAGGTATAACCTAGGGTATTTCATTACACCAGTCATAAGGTGTGTAGAGAAGTGGATGACCGGATTTAGGATTGATAGGTCGTACTATCAAGAGGGGCAAACTTGTTTGCATATCGGTCGTCTAGTGCCACATGAGCGATCTAACACTGTGACATGCTAGGATCCAGTGGTGTTGTGAGATCAAGAGAAAAATGCTTTGAAAATGATTGTGAAAATGATAACACACAAGCATATGGAGATGTTCACTTGGTGGTGTTGGCACATTTGCAAAGGTGGCTGAGCTTGTGAGGCGGGATTCGGCGCTTTTGAAAAAATGAAGTGGCTATTTTCTATTGCACCGGATGCAAATGGTGGTTGAAAACATGATATGCCTCGGTTACAAGGTGGTATACTTGTTGGATAGCATGTTGGAGAAGTTGGCATCAATGGCTGCTTGAAACGTTGTATTTCAGAATGTCGAACGCTGGAGACTTGTGCGCCGGACGCTGGGAGAGCGTCCGACCCATTGTCTGGAGGGTCGGCATGGCGTGCTGTGTCGATCCTTGCCTCGGATGCGTCCGGAGGCAGGCATCAGACGCGTTGGGTGAGGCAAGCACGTCCTGCCCATTGTCGTTTGTGCTGTGGCTCGTGTGGAGCAGTTGAATGTGTCGAACGCTGGCTGGCGTGTCCGACGGTGCGTCCGGAGGAGCGTTCGGCGGTGGTGTGATTTTACACCCTCTCTGGACTGCGTCCGAGGATGCGGAGCAGCGTCCGGAGGGGTATGTCGAACACGTCCAACGTATGCATTCTAAGCGCATTTGAGACTTTGCCGGGCGCAGCAACAGTCGATTTCAAATGGCTAGTACATGTGGCAGCTTGTGGAGCGTCGGACGTTGAGGTGGCATGTCCGACGGTGGGCGTCTGGCGCGTCCGGCGCTCACGACTTTGTCCCTGTGAAGGGGCAATGGCTAGTTTAGCCCATAGGGCTATAAATAGATGTGTTGGTTGGTTGTGGCTGGTGGCTGAGCACACTATAGCCTTGGTGGCTTGTGTTGTGGTGCTTGGGAGCCCTCTAACTCACATATGATAGTGATAATTCGATAGTGTGAGACAGCGATTCTAGTGCGATTGCATTGTGAGATTACATTGTGTGGCACTAGGTGATCGTGTTGCAAGCTTGTGGGATTGTTACTCTTGGAGGTTGCCACCTCCTAGACGGCTTGGTGGCAAGGGACTTCGTGAAGCACGCAACGAAGATTGTGCGGTTCTCCAAAGGAGGATTTGTGATGGGTTCTTGTGCTTCCCCGACGGAGAGTCGAATTGCAGCTCTAGTGGATTGCTTGTGTCATTGAGTACTGTTGACACTTCTTAGCATCACTTAAGCTAGGTTGTCATCCCTAATACGACACCAGAAATGTTGGTTCAAATATCGTAACACTTAGCTCCAAAATATATTAAAGGTTATCCGCAAGCGCACAGATAAAATAAACCCAGTTGTAGCATTTCACCCAGAAAAGTTCCCGGTATCGTTATTTATAATTTTACCACTAGAAAGGATCTACGAGTAAAAAAATATAGGCAGTCTAATACACATGTGATAAGAGTTTCACTAGATCAGTATCTCTACTTATAACAGGGATCAATTCTCATGATAAGGATAATAATATAAATGAACACAAGTTCAGTTTATGATAATGTTTAGAGCAGTTCCGATTCTATAGTCCTAGTGTCTGATTAGAAAATAGACCAGAGGAATGAAATCCCTAAGTTATTCTAATTACAAGTTATAGAGTACAGTGATTAGTGCAATTACGTCTAGCAATCATTGTTAAACTACTTTATATCTACGCACAAGGGACATTTCTAAAGTGGGTCTAGAACAAGCTATACCGCACTATAAAACCGGGTCCTACTAGGCCTACATTCGGGGAGTGGACTACAAAGGACTCAACAGGTCTGTCACACCCGCGATCTACCACATGGCCCAAAATGTAGGGTGCATCCATAGGTAAACAGGGTATAAGCACCATGCTTACACTCTGTCGACCATTCACCCCATGATCTTTAGGATGAATGCTATACGATCTTGTGTTTGAATATAAGAATAATCTAACTATACTAGCCATATAATCAAAGTAGACCGTAAACATCATAATTAAGAATATAAGAACGATGAAGATCAAAGTTATATCTAGATCAAGAACAATATTGATAAGAACTAGAAGTACTAGATCTAGAACTAGACAAACTAGAAGATGAACGAGAAGATAATCTGGA
>DXKC01002906.1:0-12111 GCA_031170775.1 Cymbopogon citratus
GGGTGGATATAGCAGCAAGCATGCCCAAACCCGATAAGAGTGCGACCACCCGATGACCCGATTTCCCTTAAAACCCCTTGTTGGTCGGAAGCTTCTTCAAGAAGCCTCCACTCTCCACACTGGCTTCCGTACACCAACCCACTCCGCCGCGCTCGAATCGCAATTGGCTAGGGAGAGGCGGCGAGAGATGCTTCGTCGGGCCAGGGTTCCCGCGCCGGCGGCGACGGAGACGGCGGCGAGGCCTCAGCGCGGCCCGCTCCCAAAGGCGGAGGAGGCGGGGTTCCTGCGCCTGTTCCGCGTGGCCACGGACGCCGTGCTCTACGGCTTCCTGGCTGCGCTCTGGGCGCACCAATCCGTCGGCGCCGTCGTCGAGATCCTCGGGCGCTGGGTCTTCGGGAAGGACTCCACCGTGGAAGCCGCCGGCATCGCCGTCCGCTCGTGCTCCATGTTCGTCATGGTGTTGCTCTTCCCGTCTTACCTCCCGCTGATGATTATGCGCGTCCAGAAGCATGCCAGGCTCGCTCTCAAGGAGGAGGAGAGGGAGAAGGTATCGATACTAAACTCTCCTGAAGTCCGTTTCCTCTGTCTATAGCAAAACCTATGAGCTTGATTGTGCTATTTAGGGCATATGACCAATTTAGTGGGTGAAGTTTTTATGATCCTGAGATGGAAAGCTTGTTCATTTTGCTTCAAATGGTGTCATTATCCAGATTGAAGCTAGCATGAGAAATTTACAAAAAAACTACAATTTTCTCTAGCATTTAATCTAACCTATACTCTTGTAGGAATCTGATTCCGTTGCAGCACTATATTCTAGTAGATTTTTTTTACTCTTCAGAGAATTCTGGTTCCACAGCAGATCTCTAGACTCTAGTACCAGTGTGTTTGCCAATTGGATCGGATTTTGGGTCAGCTCACCACCCTCACCAATCGCATGAACTCTCACGATCAACGGATGGCCCGAATTGAGTCCGGCAGGCCTGATTCTGGCAAGGGCGGCATCACAGACGACTCTGTAGGTGGAGGAGATGTCCACCGCTCAGGCGGGGATGACAATCGCGATGATGGCGATGATCATGACACGGACGGACGGGCTCGGGATCGCGCCTGGGAGGAGTTCCGCGCGCGGACCCTCCGTGATCACGGCCGCTTCGAGGATGCGCGCGATCGTCGTGGGTTGGGCCGTGGAGATCGCGACTCTGGGTACGGCTACGACCATCGCGATTCAGGTCGCGATTACGACCGTCGCGGCTGCGGACGGGACTTCGGCCGCCGCGAATTCGGCCGTGACCTGTTCTTGGACCGCGGGCGTGACTCTGGCCGCGAATATGACTACGACAGACGCGGCCGGGACTTCGAGCGTGGAGCCCCTGCCCGCGACTACGACTACGGCGGACGTGCCTTTGGCCGCGATGGCTACTACCGTGATGATGGACGTCGTGAACCTCACAAGGCATCAAAAATCAAGTTTCCTGATTACGATGGGGAGTCTGATCCTCTCACATGGCTCAACAAATGTGACAACTATTTCCGTGGCCACCGAGTACAAGAGGATGAAAAAGTTTGGATGGCGTCGTTGCATCTTGATGGCACCGCGGCTGAGTGGTATTATCAGATGGAGCGCGACTTTGGGATGGTTTCTTGGCTGCGTTTCGTCGAATTTGTCAATCTTCATTTTGGTCCACCAATTCGGACCAATTCTGTTGCTGAGATTAAAGCACTGGTTCGCACAGGCACGGTCGAGGAGTATTCTCGACGCTTTCAAGCTCTGCTATCACGCTGTGATGACCTTTCTCCTCGGACAGTCATTGATTTTTATACTGGTGGATTGGGGTAGCCGCTGGCCTCTGATGTTGAGATGCAGCATCCCTCTAACTTGCAGCAGGCAATGAGTCTTGCGCGCGCTTTTGAACGGCGCAATGCGGAGGCGTTTACAGTCAATAGTTCAACAGCACCCAAGACTTCTACTCGTCGTTTTACAGCATCAGCCTCCATCAGTGCTGCTGGTGCTAGTACTGCTGCTCCAGAAGGCAAAACAGAGGGGGCTCGTTCGCGCTTTCGTCATCTCACGCCGGCCGAGATGCAGGAGAAGCGGCAAAATGGCCAGTGTTATTTTTGTCCTGAGCCTTATTCCAAAGAACACAAGTGTGCTGCAAAGGGTGTCTTCCTCATGGAATTGGCTGACGGCGAAGAGGATCCGCTCGGTGACATCTCTGACTTAGAGATTTCCTTGCATGCTCTTACTGGTCTCAGGTCTGCGGATTCCATGTTGTTGCACGTGACTATTGGAGGCGTTCAGCTCCGCGCACTGGTGGACACTGGATCGACACACACGTTTATTCATTCAGGGGTGGCTCAACGCCTTGGTCTGTCCATCACGGCCCGTGACGATCTTTCCGCCTTGGTTGCCAATGGGGATCGCTTGCGCAGTCCAGGTGTGTGTTCTGCCGTCGACGTCTCTATTCAGGATGAGCACTTCACCATTGACTGTTTTGCACTGGACCTCGGCGTTTTCGACCTCGTTCTTGGCTATCGTTGGCTGCGCTCCCTTGGGCCCATCATTTGGGACTTTGACGCTATGTCGATGGCTTTCTGGTTCAATGGTCGTGCCCATCACTGGTACGGATTGCATGGTGGAGGAGCAGCAGCCCGCGTCATCACCGACCCTCGGGCCGTGCTAGAAGAGTTGCTTCTGGCATACAAGGACGTCTTCGATACTCCACATGGTTTGCCACCCCAGCGCCGGCAAGACCATCGCATTCATCTTCTACCTGGTTCTGCGCCGGTGGCGGTACGACCATACCGCTATCCTCAGCTTCTGAAGGACGAGATTGAGCGCCAATGTGACGACATGCTGGCTCAAGGGATCATCAGGGAGTCGACGTCCCCTTTTTCCTCCCCCGTGCTCTTGGTCCGCAAGCATGATGACAGTTGGCGTTTTTGTGTCGATTATCGTGCCCTCAACGACTCCACTGTCAAAGATAAGTTTCCTATTCCGGTTGTCGACGAGCTCTTGGATGAACTAAGGGGTGCTCAGTTCTTTTCTAAGATCGATCTCCGCAGTGGGTATCATCAAGTCCGCATGCATCCGGATGATATTTTCAAGACGGCCTTCAGGACGCACCAAGGTCATTTTGAGTTTCTTGTCATGCCATTCGGTCTGACGAATGCACCAGCTACCTTTCAGGCCTTGATGAACGACGTTTTGAAGCCTTTTCTTCGGCGCTTTGTTCTTGTTTTCTTTGATGATATTCTGATTTATAGTTCATCTTGGTCCGAACACTTACAACATGTCAGAACAGTGTTACAGCAGCTGCGGGATCATCATCTCTTCGCCAAACGCTCCAAGTGCTTCTTCGGTGAATTATCAGTGGCCTACCTTGGTCATATCATTTCAGCTGAGGGCGTCGCCATGGATTCTGATAAGGTTGCTGCTGTTGAGGCCTGGCCCCGTCCATGCACGGCCCGGGCCCTTCGCGGTTTCCTGGGGCTCACTGGGTATTACCGCAAGTTTATTGCAGGCTATGGCGGTGTGGCTGCCCCACTCACGGCACTTCTCAAGGGTGATAGATTCTCCTGGACAGTTGAAGCGGAAGCTGCTTTTGTCGCCCTTAAGACCGCCCTCATGTCAGCACCTGTGCTACAGCTTCCTGATTTCTCCAAGCGATTCATTGTTGACTGTGATGCATCAGGAGCAGGTTTTGGCGCTGTTCTTCATCAAAGCGACGGTGCAATAGCTTTCTTCAGTCGTGCTGTGGCGCCTCATCATGCCAGGCTGCCAGCATATGAGCGGGAGCTGATTGGTCTCGTCAAGGCTGTCCGTTATTGGCGGCCCTATTTATGGGATCGCGCCTTCACAGTACGGACAGATCATTGGAGCTTGAAATTCATCCTAGATCAGCGTTTGACTACAATTCCGCAACATACTTGGGTCACCAAGTTATTTGGTTATGACATCTCAGTTGAGTACAGACCTGGAAAGTTGAACACAGTGGCAGATGCATTGTCACGTCGTGATGAGGATACTGTTGCTATGGCTGCTCAGGCACTTTCTGGTCCCTCTTTTGCTCTCTATGATGATCTGCGGGCTGAGCTACAGCATAATCAGCAAGCACAGGAACTTCAGGAACAAGTCTTGGCTGGCACTGCGCCGGATGGTTGGACTTTGGTGGATGGCTTGCTGTTGTTCCAAGGTCGTCCGTTTATTCCAGATGATTCCACACTTTGGCCTCAGCTACTGCGTGAGGCCCATACAGCGGGACATGAAGGTTCCCAGAAGACGCTTCATCGCTTGCGGGCGTCTTTCTACAATCAGCGCATGCACAGGTTGGTTCGTGATTTTGTCAAAGGATGTGCGTTATGTCAGCGCAACAAGACAGAGCACTTGCATCCCGCTGGGTTGCTTCAGCCCCTTCCAGTTCCGGTTCATGTGTGGAGCGACATTGCCATGGATTTTGTGGAAGGTTTTCCACGTGTTGGAGGCAAGTCTGTGATTCTTACAGTGGTTGATCGCTTTTCTAAAATGGCACATTTCATTCCTTTGAGTCATCCATATTCAGCTAGTTCTGTTGCTCGGGCCTTCTTTGACAACATTGTGCGACTCCACGGATTTCCCTGCTCTATTGTCAGTGATCGGGACACTGTTTTCACCAGTAATTTTTGGGAAGAGCTCTTCAAGTTGGCAGGTGTTACTCTGTTGCGCAGTTCAGCTTTTCATCCCAAACCGACGGCCAATCCGAGGTGACTAATCGCATTATTATCATGTATCTGCGGTGTTTGGCTGGGGACCGACCTCGTTCCTGGCTGCAGTGGTTACCTTGGGCAGAGTACTGTTTCAACACTTCTTACCAGTCCGCTCTTCGTGCAACACCGTTTGAGGTGGTTTATGGTCGCTCTCCGCCATCTTTAGCTACTTATCTTCCAGGTTCAGCTCGTGTTGCAGCTGTTGATCGCCAGTTACATGATCGTGACTCATTCTTATTGGAAATCCGTGATCGTTTGATGCTGGCACAAGATACTATGAGGGAGCAGCATGATAAGAAGCGCCGTTTTGTTGAATTTGTTGTCGGTGATTGGGTCTTGCTTCGCCTTCATCATCGTACGGTATTACTCCTGCTGCTCATTCCAAGTTGGCGCCTCGATATTTTGGACCATATCAAATTACAGAGCGTTTGGGTGCTGTCGCATATCGTCTTCGTCTCCCACCTAAGGCTCGTATTCATGATGTCTTTCATGTGGCCCTTCTAAAAAAGTATACTGGAGATCCTCCTACAGCCATGGTGCCTTTGCCATCCATACTTCATGGTCGGGTGATTCCTACTCCAGCTCAGATTGTCCGTTCTCGCTTGAACCGTGGCCAATGGCAGATTCTTGTTCGTTGGGAAGGTCGTACTTCTGCTGAAGCTACATGGGAAGACGTCAACGACTTCAAGGATCGCTATCCATCATTTCAGCTCGTGGACGAGCTGTTTGTTGGGGAGGAGGGTAGTGTTATAGCGCCTTTGTTGGGCACCAGTATAGGCGCAGGCCCAGGCCCAGCCGTGGCTAGAGGCTTGGCTGTTCACGTTAGGAAAGAAAGAGAGGAGAGGCTTGGCTGTTCACGTTAGGAGAGGAAGGGAGGAGTTTTAGAAATTCTGTTATGGTAACTAGAGTTTGGTTATGGTTTGTTAGGAGGTGGACCTATCCTATAAAGGGACACCGATAGGTTGTAATCAGATCATCGAAGAAGAAGAAATAAACCTCCCAAGGTGGGTGGGTTTCTATCTTCGACGGTGGCTACGAGCGATTTAGCCGCTGCCGCCGACGAACTGCCCACCGTGCCAATTCCTCGCTATCCCCTTCGCTCCAATTCACAATCCAGCCTCCTTCTCCACTCTCCCCTGCGATCTCCTCACCGACGCCGTAACACTTAGATGGAGAAATCATTTAGAAATCCTTGTCTCAGCTTAGACAAAAGGTTTTATAGAGCTTCAAAAAAGGCAGATGCAACACCAAGGGAGCACCCGTTCTTACACTGAAAGTTCAGCTCACGGCTCACAAATGCTGGACCTGCCTAGCACCACTAGGCCCTCTCCAGATCCTAAAGTCCTTCAGAAGTATCATTTGCCCAAATTAGCTCTTAATCAGACTACACTACCTACTAGATTACTACAGATTTGGTTTGGATTCCTCCTTCCTAAATAGTTCCTTGATCATCTCAAAAAATAGTCCCTTGATCAAACATAAACACAAGTTCCTGGAGCCTAGGCAACTCATGCTAACAAGATTCGATCTTTATTTTGGCAAATTAGGTGAAACACCGTCTTGCAATTTCTGTCACCCAATATATATTGTTACTGTAATATGTTATATGGATGCTACTGCAATAGATATACGTTATATGGATACTCTGGACACAAAGAAATGGTGGCAATGCGGGAACTGTCTGAAATCTGAAGGCACATTTCTGAATTCCCAGAGCTCTTTCAAAAAGCATAACTACATCATGTAGCCATGTTGGGCTCTGAGGAGTCAGGACATAGATGGCAAAGAGTAACACTGAAGATTCCTTCCACGAGCAGCAGGTGTAGTATATAGGAGGGTAGGCATCTATCGCTGGTGAATGGTGATCACCTCACTTTGGTGAAGCTGTGGCATCAGGAGCTGGCAATACTCAGCTTCAGAATGCTAGTAGCCACACACACCAAAATCTAACAGAGCGTGCACAGAAGCTATATCGGCGAGACCCTAACGTGCTTGTTAGCCTTCTTTGACACTGGCCAGACCTTGAGTTGCAGCAACTATTTACCCTGTTCATCTATGGTATGTTTTCATTGGCTTGCTTTAAGCTATAACTAGTTCTTGGGACCTGAGGAAGATCATC
Organism: Cymbopogon citratus; assembly: GCA_031170775.1. Taxonomy (NCBI): domain Eukaryota; kingdom Viridiplantae; phylum Streptophyta; class Magnoliopsida; order Poales; family Poaceae; genus Cymbopogon; species Cymbopogon citratus. Next base: position 6,863 of record DXKC01002906.1, read on the forward strand.
TTGTATTGAATTAATAACTTGTACTGTAAGCATCCTTGTAGACTTGCTTTCTCAGATGCACAAACTAGCTCCTTCAGGTGTAACAACTTTTTAACCCATTGGGCAAAGATACCACACTAGAACAGTGATAAGAAGTTTACACAGTCACACTTGGTCTACACATGTTTTAAAATGAGAAGACTTCATCATGTATAAGGACCAGGTCTTACTGAACTCATCAAGAGTAGAAAAAACGAAAATACAGTTTCTTCAGTAAACATAACTGCTATTGCTCTAAAACAATAATGCATAAGGATGCAGGCAGATATAAAGATGGCCCTTATAATGAAAGGAGTCCCCTCATATATATCCTACAGAAAAGATCAAACAAGCACAATTCGTATCACGGAAATTTAAAAAGACCAGAAGATCTACCATATACATACTACAGGGTAGATAAGAAACCATACCTTAACTTCTCCAGGTTGATGACACTTCCAAATCACCTTCAAGTACAATTAAGCACAACTTAACACATCCTAGTTAAGGTTAATACTCTGTTCTCTATTTATCCTTTTTGATCATCTGCAGCTTGAGTTCCATCCCAATGGCAGTCCTTCACTTCTGAAATGACACTCACAGTTTGCCTGCCTTGCTCAACATTTCTCTGAACACAGTTAATACATCCTCTATCCTACCGTCTTCACAGCAGCTATCAACCAAAGTCTTACAGGTAACAACATCAGGTTTCCATCCCATAGAGACCATGCCATGAAGTAAAATATCAAAGGTAACAGCATTAGGTTTCAAGCCATTCAAGAGCATACCATCAAGGAGCTTCATCACTTCAACCACCTCACCAGCCAAGAAATACCCATGAATCATTGAACTATAGGAAATAACATCAGGTTTTACGCCTGCACGTGGCATCAAATCAAAGAGTTTTTGGGCCTCCGTAACCTTTCCTTCTTTGAATAGGTTGTCCATCATTGCATTGAACACATCGACATTAGGAGGAATGCCTCTATCCATCATCTCATAAAATAGTTGCTCAGCCTTCTCCCATTTGCTGTACCTAGAAAAACCGTGAATTAGGGTCGTATATGTTATGCTATCGGGAGACAATCCATCATCAATCATCTGTGCAAATTGGGACATTGCATCGTCCAGCTGGCCTATCTTGCAAAGCCCATCTATTATAGTGTTGTAGCTGACTGTATCTGGCATCAATCCGAGCTGCTGCATTTTGTTAAATGTACGGATTGCTTCATCTACCTTTCCACATTTACAGTATGCATACATCTGTATGTTGAAGACATGATGGTCTGGTTGCATTCCATGGTGTACCATTAGATCCTTGACATTGTTCATTTCAACAAGATTGCCTTCGGTAGCATACCCATGAAGCAGACTTCTATAGGTGACAACATCGGGTTTCTCACTGCTCTGAATCATAGGATCAAAGATCTCTCTAGCTTTTGTGCGCAATCCAGATTTACAAAGACAGCCTATCAGCATACTGTAAGTAACAACATCTGGCCGTTGCCCGTATCTGGACATTTGTTCGAGAATTCTGAGTGCCTCTTTCCACTGTCCCAAAGAGAGGTATCCGTGGATCAGACTGTTATATGTAGTGCAATCAGGCATAATATGTTTGTCAATCATATGCTGAAGGAGCTCCTCGGCCTTGTCCATTGCTGGAACCTTGCACTTGCATAGGCCATCAATGATTGAGTTGTAGGTCACAACATTTGGCGGGATCCCATGACCGAGCATTTCGCAAAACAGGGTGTACGCTTTGCCTACCCCACCGTCTTTAAAGAAGCCATCGATTACAGTGGTATAAGATACCACATCAGGTTGGCAGTCATTTGCCTCTTCGGCCATCATGTGGACCAGCTCGACAGCCTCTTCACATTTCTTCTCATCACACAGCCCTTTGAGAAGTGTGTTGTAGGAGAAGACATTGGCGGTGCAGCTGAGCTCAGGCATCCGTCTGACCACAATATCCACCGCCTCACTCGTCCTCTTCTCGGCGCAGAGGGTGCTGAGCAGGGGCGTGAAGGTGATGGGATTTGCCCTGAGTCCTGTCTTAATGATTTGGCCCAATGCAGCGAAGCCGAGGTTCAAGCAGCCCGAATCGCAACAGCAGCTGATGAGGATGCCGTAGGTAGGTGTGGTTGGAGCCACCTTCTTGGCGCCCACTCGGGCCATGCGGTTGAACATTGACACGGCGAGCGCGGGGCCGTCACGCACGGTAGAGGAGACCGGGGCGCGACTAACAGTGGTGAGCAGCTGGTTGAGGGCGTAAATGGAGCCGGGCCTCGCTTGAGGAAGCAATTCATCGAACATATCGAGTGCGTCCTCGGGGCGGAGGTTCCCCGAGCGGAAACACTCTCCGATGAAGCGCTCCAGCTGCGAAATAGAGCCACGGTCTGCTCTCCACACGTCCGCCCTTGATGCAACGGCCGGCGGTGGGGAATGCCTTTGGATCGACGGGAGTACCTTGTCGCAGAGTTGGCGCGCGGCCTCAGGGGTGAGGCTTCCCGAGCGGATGTGCCATCCAATGATCCGCTTCAGCTTCGTCAACCAAGCGGGGCGTGCCGGGCTCGACATCCTCGTCGCCGGCCTCCGATTTGGTGGGAAATGCAGGCCGCTCCCGCACTCCTCACGGCGCGGCGGCGGCGGCGGCGGCGTGCTCTGTTCTGTATTGGTGTGTGGGAGCGGGTAACGCTGCGCGTGGGAGCTCTCTGGTGCGGGGTGGCGGCTGGCAGCTCTGGGGATGGTGCGCGGCGGCGGAGCTGGAGTGGGGAACGAATCGCGGAGCGCTGCGGCAGGGCGTGAGCTCTGGCTCTAGTAGTGGACTGGTGGCAGCCCAGCTGCCCCTTCGCGTGAGCCAACTGAGCCAGGAGAGGGACTGATCACGTGCTTGGCATGTGTTGTCATCCTCGGGCTTTGATCAGCCATTTTTTTCTTCACAAAACAAAATTAGTTGACTACCAAAAATGTTCACGTGGTTTATTTCCTCTGTCCTAAAAAAATTTTATGACTTGGTTGCATTCTAGGTAAAAAAAAATATCCAAAGTTTAACCAAATACTTAGACAAATATTATTAATTTTTATACAATAGATATATTATGAAATATATCTCATACAAAATTTAGTAATACTTATATGATGTCATGACTACTTATATTTTTTATATAATTAGCCAAATTTTACATACTAAAAACATGACAATATGCAGGAACTCTATTCTTTCTGAGAAGGAGAGAGTTATTATATATGAACCTAATACTCTTTGCGCAAGCCTACGCCATCTTCCTCCATGCTCCCCCAACCGTCTCCTTGCCCCTCCCGGCTCTTGCTCCCTCCTCTAACGCCGACCTCAACCCACTCGTGGCCCTCCTCCAAATTCCCCCGCCTTCCATTATTGAACACACTGATGGCGGCCTCCTTCTTACCCTTCCCCATCCCGCATGTGACCATGGCGACCTCCAGCCATGGCCCCCCCGCCCTGTTCTAGCCCAACTGCCTCTACTGTCTTCAGGGCCACTAATCGCTCGTCCCCCCCCCTATCGGCCTTCCTCCCCAAATCCCTTCCTTTTAAGGCCGTCGGTGTTAGTGTTGTCGGTGGTAGTGGTGCGGTCGCCATAGTGGGGCAGCATCTTCTCCGTCTCCGGCGGTGTTGCAACCATCATATGCTCGGTCGTTGGCCTCTAGCGGGAGCGCATTGGGGAATAAGGCATGGGCGTATGGGAGTACATCAGACGCCCACAACCTCACATCAGAAGGCGGAGAGAGTGTGAATGTCGGGTGTTTCGAGCGCGTGTACTATGAAAGAATCTTTTCCAATTATATATAGAGAGGAAATACTAAAACCACACGCTCTAAAATGTCCATAAGAAATCAATTATATAGACAGAGGAAATACTAAAACCACATGCTCTAAATGTCCATAAGAAACATAAAATGAACGGCAGAAAGAAGAGAGAAATCAACTATAAAACTATTTTTGACCGAAGTCAGCATGGGAAACTCAGTCTTTTTTAATTTTTGATAATACAAACCTGTTTAAATTCGCTCCTACGGGGCATTGAACCAAGTCATGCTCTAAAAACTAGGCTAGAGGCTCTTTCGCAAGTTGCATTTTTATAACATATAATGGTTTATTTGTTATAAAAATGGAAGTTCAGGGTTTAGTTAAGGTTTTCTCAACCTCCAAGTTGCATGTCACATTTTCATCCTTGAGTAATGAAACTGAGTAACCCACACCCTTCAACTATCAAACCTGACAAATTTAATCTCCTGGTTGTTGATAGGTAGCTTTCTGTTTTCTAATGATAACAAATGTCCAATTTGATCTCTAAAAATTGATATTAATTATTTTAAAATAGAAAACAAAAAAATTAATTCCACTTTTCCTCACTTATGTTATTTATTAGTTTTTGCCCTATTTAGATTTATTTTTATCTTATTGTTTTAAATAAAGTATTGAGCATAAGTACAAGCAATAGAGCGATAGGAACAGGAAAAAAAACATCTCCAAATAACTATATATAGATAATAAACAGCACATTCCTTTTTTTAGAAGAAATTTGGTACAATTTTTGAGAATATTTCTGATTTAATTATGATTTTTTTTAGAAACCAAACCAATTTTTTTATTTTTAGAAAGCAGAAAACCGCCTATGGGGAGCCTGGAGGACCAAATTTATGTTGTTGCAAGCAAAGCAGGTTATTGTTGTTGCCCTTGCACACAGTAGTGCTCCTTAGCTACTCAAACTTAAGCAAAGCTGCTGCTGGTAGTACTCGTTGATGGATGATGAACAGTATATGTGGTTTCCCATGTACAGGAAGCAGTTCAATATTCAGTACTGGGAATGACTATAGGGGCTACTTCTTTTTTTTTTTTGACCGAACCGGCCGGGGAAGCCCCGGCCTACTTTTTTTTGTATTAAATAAAAGAATGGTGTTTGTACAACAGAAAGTTACAAGACCCGCAGGGTCCAAAGCAGTGAAAAAAGATCAAAAGCCCTGTAAGCTATCTCTCCAAACACTAATCAAACTATTCTTGGGGGGCTTGGCTTTAACACTAACCAGGCCCAGCTCTTTCTTGAAGATAATCTTCCAGTTGATCAAATTTGGAGTGCCATTATCAAATATGATGCTGTTTCTGAGCTTCCACAGACTCCAGCAACCTGTGATGAGGACTTCTCTGAAGATGCTGCTATTAAAGTCTGAATGAGCTTGCATAATCATTTCAAAAG
>DXKC01002909.1:0-10281 GCA_031170775.1 Cymbopogon citratus
TTATCGCTACACCACCACTATGGTCTGTAATAACTAAACTTATGGTTTGTACTTTTAAACTCTGGTTTGTAAACTAAGTTATTGTAAGACTTCCACACTTTTACTCCGATGTATATTATTTATTGTAAAACTGTTGTAATACTGCAATGTCTCGAATAATGATTGATCCTGCTTGGAGATTCGGGTGTCGGTCCGACAGTCCTCTTGGGTAATGGAACTCATGCATAGCTGTCGGAGGTCCTTTGGACGAAGACGTGTGCGTGTGGGCCATCTTACTTTAGAGGTTCTGCCACAAATAGGACTATTCTGAATTAAAAGATCATAATGATGCATGTAGGTGAACTTGATGTAAGCTTGTCCAAACGGGCAAGGCTGAACAATTTCTATAGGGATAGCATTCTGATTGCAGAAATCACGTAGGGCATTATCAAAAGTAGCAAAGTCAACCTGATCCTGGGGGAGAGGATTGAAAGTTGCAATGGCGACATCATTGTGCTGCTTGTGGATCCTTCTAGTCACCACCTTCTTGAAAAGAGGACGACCCGGCACCATGATATGTTGTGACCATGAGGAAGGAACGGCCTCGGATCAACAAAACAAAATGCCATCGCACCCTAACAGGAGCATGATGAACAGTATGTTGGGTTTTCTCATGCCAGGCCACATGAACAATCGGTGGTGGAGAGGAAATGCCAAGAACCTTTTGCGTGAACTCACCGAAGGAGGAGTAGCGTGGAGCCTGGAAGCTCGAAGACTCCCGCCGCGGCGACGGCGATGGAGATTCGTTGAACTCCGACGCCGCGATTCGCCAAGAACAAGAAGGGAGAGTCCAGTGAACAGTGGTCGGCGGAGGCGGCGAGATGCCTCTGGTTTTCTTGGTGAAATTAGCAAATGAGGCGTAAATAGGGGCCAAGTTACCAATGGCAGGCCCATCTGTAGGAGAGATGTTAAAGCTCCGTTCACTGGGAGGTGGAGCAGGATCACCGGCGGGTGTACGACGTGGAGGCAGTGCTCCCAGAGCTGAGTGGAAGCTGGAGCTCCCGGGCTCACTGGTGGACTGACTGGTGGGGCCAACAGTGGCGAACCGAACAGAATGGGATGGGCCTCTCAAATCCAAATTCTTAAAAGTGGGAAACGGCCCAAGAATGCCCTTTAAGACTGGATGGAAAGCCGGTAACTTATGCCGTTTATGACTTTTATGGACCGTTTGAACCGCGTTAAAATTCTTTTGAGGAAATTTGAATTCTGTCCGAAGAACATGGGAAGAACTAGATCGAGTTGAGTGAGGGTTACCAATAGAAACTCGATTAGCACCAGTGAGCGGATTCAAAATCCTCTTAACAACATGAACCCACTCTGAATCCTGTTCATGCAACCAATTTTTGTACTCTAGGGCCGAATTTGGGCCTCCTTTATTCCATAGATGAAAATAGATTTTGAAACGGTCACACTCATAGGATCGCAAGTGATAAATATGAAAACCAACTTGTTGAGAAGCACATGAAAACCAACACTCGATCACATAGAATTGCACATGAAAACCCAAAGGATTGCCACCCAAAACAGCTGAGAGAATGGCGGCAACCGAAAGTTCAGTTAGACACAAGTTGCAGCGACCAACTGAGAGAACCAGGAAGAACTGTCGCGGTGAGATTGAGGGATGAAAGCTGACCTGGGAGTTGAAGCGTCGGAGAATTTCAGCAGCAACCACCTTACCAGGGCGGTGGATGAGATGAAGATTGTCCATGGCCAATCAGGTTAAGCAGGGACGCCATGGCCGGCGAGACGGAGGACCCGGTGGAGAGAGGGGTGGGGGAGAGCCATCGGCGCTGCAGTTGAAGAGTGACCTCAATGACTGCGGAGATGTTAATGAGGATCCCTTTCGTGACTGTGGTGTATTCAACTGGGCAAATGAGCAAAGGATAATCAATTGTACTTGGACGAAGATAGTTTTTGAGGAAACCATCAAAGAAATCGTTGTAGCTCTCCCCCAGGGAAGGTCATCATCTTTAAAACATTGTGAGTGATGAATAACATGTGAGGCTGGGAGATGACATAAAAGAGTTCTCTGTCTCCCAGGTAATACAGATGACTTCTCCTGACCGAGCCATGACCTGAGGGCTGAGGGTGTATAAAAGGTGTTTTGGTGCATCCATCATATTTCGATGTTCACATAATGGACATTACCAGTTTTGCAGCATAGCATTAACACCACCTTCAAGTATAGTAGACGTGCACACCATGCTTATGGGAGATTTACTAAATGCTATCAACATTGGCCTACAATTATTGCTTAAGCTCTCTCGTCAGGAATTGGAGTATTAGATAAATAGAATAGTTTCGAAACTTTCCCCTTATTTGCCTTCTTTTGTTTCCTGTTAATTTATACCATGTAATCATTCAAACTTGACTTTGCCCCTAAATGAAAAGGCAGAGAACCTACCAGATTATGATAAAAAAACTCCCTTGCACTTCAATTTTCCAACGACAAAGCTCGCCCTTTGAGCTAAATGTACCTGACACATGCTGAAATTAATTGCCTAGCCCCGATCGAGCCATGGCCAAAGTGTGGTGGGTATATAAAACGGACTGCCCTTATCCTCCTCTCCTCTTAAGTATACGTGTTTTAATCCAGTGACCACTAAACATCTCTCCCTTCTGTAGATGTCCCCGCCACATTGCATTGCATTGGTAATGTACAGTTCGGTGCCCCAGGATTCACCAGTCTCATGCATGCCTGTGAATGGGCGGCAATGGGAATAGAGAGCTTGTCGGATATCCAGGTGGATTTGTGGTATTGATGTCCTCATCATGGACGTTAGCACGGTCCTGTAGTGTTTCCTAAACGACTCGCGCAGGTTAGGTGCACTCTGGATAAGCGACCAAATAGCATGACCCACCACACTCAATCAGGCCTGATGAGCGTCTGTCGCACAAAGCAAATGCACGCCTGGACCAGCCAGTCCATAGTGGAATTGCTTGATGTGGTGGCATCTCAATGTCAGGTTCAGCCTGGGTAGAGGGCAGCGAAGACAGTAAGAGGAGTGAAGAGAGATGGCAATGTGCTGCATAGATGAGGGAACACGTGGAGGATGATGGCCTCTCATTAATGAAGGATTATTCATGGGTCATAATATTCGCTGAACTTCTCAATGTACTGGACCTTGTTAACTAGTGGAGTAAAGGATTTTGATTTGTTGGGACTAAAGAGTGAGAGAGAAGAGAAATTGGGTGATATGTCTATTGCCTGGTACTTGGGGTTGCGACTAGGAGAGAAAATAATGGGCAGTATGCAATCTCATCGTTGCTATCTGCATGTACTGAATCTCCTTGATACAAGGCGGCAGTCACTAGCTATTGTTATTTGCTTCTCCATTTTCAATTTCTCGCATTACATACCCTATTATCCATTTTTCCCCATGAGGTCCTTGTCCTTTCACAGTAATAATATGGAGAAGAATGATGTGGAAGAGCCTGGGTAGCACTCATAGATACAGGTTAATTATACTAATTCATGACACTGAACGAAAACCACATCAGGGAAAATAAGTTCATGTGCACTATATGTCTGATGACATGTAATCATTCAGGATGCGAAGTAGTATCTTAATGTGCACTATAATAAATACAAGTTCGACGCAAAGGATAGAGAGCTGACCCCACTAATGCAAGTTTTCTCTCCCAACTCAGACTGCAATTTGTTTGAGTTTAGTGCCCTATAATTTTCCCGCACAAATCTGTCTCAAGGCCCTATCTTTTCCCAGTGAAAATTCCCCTTATATTTCTTCTTTTGTTCCCGTCGGTTGAGTTTGCAAGCCAAAACAATGTACGACACATCCTCATACTGACATTCCCAATGTGTCACCCTCACCTTATGCTCTTTATATCCAGTTCCCTCTCTCAGCGTTCCAATACCCAAAGAAGGGACCAATGCTTTACTGATGACTTCACTCCCTGCCTTGACATTTGTCTCTCATGAGTGGGCGGCACCGAGAAAATCGTGCCTACATGATGCTCCAATGCGTGCACACCTTACACTTTAACTTCATTCATGTACACGTGAGAGAGTCCATTGTTAGCAGTGGTTATGATTAAACCACTTATGCTACGCTGTGGGAAACATAAAAGGGGAGCTAAGGAACAACATAGAGCTATAAGCAACAACAAAGCTGTAGCAGGAACCAATTGATCCACATGCTTGTATATTGTTAGCAATATTGTGGCCTCTCGGTAATGAAGGATTATGGGCCCAATAGTCACATGAACTTCTCAATGCGCTGCCACCGACCTTGTTAACTAGTGGAGTAAAGGATTTTGATTTGTTGGGACGAGACAGGGACAAAGAAGAGAAGTTGGGTGATATGGCTATAGGCTGGTTCTTGGGGTTGCGACTAGGCGAGAAAATAATGGGGCTTGGACCTTTCTAAATAAGGTAGAGTAACAAATTGATATATAAATTGAACAAGCAATAATCGTGCATTATTTGTATGCCCATGTATGTTAATCATGCTATGACTCAGAATGAAAATAAGTTCATGTGTACTATGTCTGATGACATGTAATTATTCAGAATGCGAAGTAGTAGCTTAATGTGCACTATAATCAATGCATCTTCAACACACAGGATAGAGAGCTGACCTTCCCCAACTAATGCAAGTTTTCTCTCCCGACTCAGACTGCAATTTGTCTGAGTTTAATGCCCAATTACTTCCTCGCACAAATCTGTCTCAAGGGTCCATTTCTTTTCTCTGTGAAAATTCCCCTTATATTTCTTGTTTGTTCCCCTCGGTTGAGTTTGCTAGCCAAAACAATGCACTGACCAGAACTACATGTACGACATCCGCATACTGACATTGCCAATGTGTCACCATCCCGATCCCTATATAAGAGCATAAAACGGAGCACCCTCAGCTTATGCTCTTTATATCCAGTTCCCTCTCTCAGCGTTCCAATACCCAAAGCAGGCACCAACACTCTACTGATGACTTCACTGCCTGGCTCGACATTTGTCTCTCATATGAGTGGGCGGCACCGAGAAAACCATGCTTACAGCAAGCTCGATTGCGTGCACGCCTTACACTTTAACTTCATGTACACTGCCATGCAATATTGTGGCTAGAAGACCGTGAGAGAGTCCATTGCTAGCAGAGGTTATGATTAAACCATTCATGCTACGCTGTCGGAAACATAAAAGCGAAGCTAAGGAGGAACATAGAGCTAACAAATATGTAGCAGGAACCACTGATCCACATGCATGTATATTGTCCACCCTCTTTATTCTGCAGTTGTGTGCTGATTTCTTCCTGTCATTATATGTTTTTGTAGAACTTATTTTTAGGAGACCTCTATGTTTGTTCAGTAGAGTTATTTTCAGATCTCGTAATTGGCTTTCACTACAATTAACTAAAAGGTAAAGTAAAATATATATTCACTATGGGAGAATAGGTTTTCACAGACGGACGAATTGTTGCTGGCTCTCCTCAACAAGATGGTCTCTTTTAATCGGATTTTTTGTGCAACTGCCCCTGTTGTGGGTACCAATTGCTCGTTTGCCCTCGTTTTTTAACTTTTGCTCATTTGCCCCTATTTTTTCAAAACAAACAGCCCTGTTGCCCCTAAACCATGAACTAGACTTAACACCATTAAGGACATGGTAAAAAAACCAAAATGCCCTCGACACAAATGAACCCATAATCAAACCGACTTTTTTTTTTGTACGGACTCATTTTTTTGTACAGACAATATATAGGCATTATATTCCCCATAATATTTGCACAATACATAGACACAATATATCGGCAAAATATTTGCACATGAATTGAGATCCAGAACAGGTTTAAACCACAATATTTGCCTTGTTCAGCACATCTAAGCATACCAAAATAAAGTCACCACATGCAAATAGACTCGTTCAGGTCACATACAACTAATCATCCACTAACTATTACATATCCAAAGCACAGATCAATTATAGACATTGAGCAAGGCAGCAAGCCTTCCTCCTCTCCCTTGACCTCCTCTTCCTCCTCTCCCTTGGCCTTCTCTTCCTCCTCTACCTCTTCTTCCTCCTCCTCTTCCTCCTATTCCTCTCCCTCTTCTAGTTGGTGGTCTTCCTCCTCCATCATGAGTGGCACCATCACTGCAAAAATAATGTAGTGAACATGCATCAGTAAATAATGAGTGGGCATGAACGTGTTCAAAGTAAAGTGAAATAGGAGGAAGAGTAAACAAGTAGTTCACCATATTATGTGATGAACTTGTACCTCCACTTGTCCCAATTTGTGGTCCTCTAATATTACTTGCGGCATCACTTGTTTTGTAAATAGAAAGAATAGTAAACAAGTAGTTCACCATATTACTTGCATTAGGTAGCATGTTTAAATCCTAAGAAATAGTAATCAAGTACACATGGGATGACTTACTTGGCTGAACCGGTAGTAGGAGGGTCATTGCTTTCGACCTCAGATGCATTCTCATGTGTTGCTTTCATCTTTTTCTCCCTAGCAGTCGGGCCCCCTGGCACTTCTTTGCTGTATGTCCTACTTCACCATATTCAGAGCACCTCTTTCTTTTTCTAGCACTAGGTTCATTAGATGCCTTAATCCTAGATTTCTTTGACCTGCCTAGCTTTCTTCTCAGCTTAGGCTTATGGATTTTGTATCCAAGATCAACACATGGCCAAAAATGCTTTGATGTCATTGGATTAAACACACCAGAATATGTCTTTCTCAGCTTGTCAATACAGAAATAATCATGGACAAATTCAAAATTGGGATTTCTTTATTTCTTGAGCTTTTTGATCCGTTCTTCTTGCCCTGACTTGATCTATGATGTGAGTAGAGGCTTTCCACAAGAGGATTAGCTCTAGATCCTCACGAGATCAAAGATCCGACCAATTCTTGTTCTAGGGTTCCTCATGGGTGATTTTTCTTCCCCTTTTTGATTTCATGGTGATTTCTTAGAATTGGGTGTTGATGTCTTGAAGATATCTTCTCAACACTCCCAGGAATCTCCCTGCAAAATTTCAAGTCAATCGGAGTTGATTTGGTTGAGTTTTCGTTTTGAAATCAAAATTTCCCAAATCTGCCCATGCACACTGGACACGACCGGCATGCATACCGGACGCCTCAGGTATAAAAAAGTTTGAAATTTTGAGCTGAAATTTTGTGGAGACCTACTCCTTGGTGTTAAGAACCTATGGTTAAAATTTCATAATTTTTGAACACAATTTGGTCAGGTTTTTTATTTTTCTTCCTCAGCCTGTTCTGCTGGAAAATACCGGACACGTCCGGCCTGACCAACTTTAGAGTTTTGAGCTGCAAATTTTTGGAGACCTTCCTCATGGTGGCTTGAACCTAGGGTTAAAATTTCAGCTGATTTGGACACCGTTTGGATAGGTTAGTGAATTTTCTCGTGCAAGCGTTCTGTGCCGATTCTGTGCAGCAATTCTTAAGAGTTGAAACTCTGATCTTCGTTTCGCTTGCTTTATGGTATCCCACTGTGTTTTTAGGGAACATCCACCCTTTATATTGGGTCATGGACATCACGGGGTGTGATTTGCTTCTTGGGGTTGTGTGATAGAGCCGAGGACCTCCAGTTCTTTGAGAAGAAAATTTTGAGGCTCCCATTCACCCCCTCTGGTCGCCGTTTCGGTCCTATAATTGGTATCGGAGCTGGTTAAGGGTCACAAGCTACCTTAATCGGTCCGTGATCTAGTAGGCGATAATGGAACGAAGATCTAAAAAACCGCCGCCTTTCGATGGCAAGAACTACACTTATTGGAAGATCCGCATGTTCGCTTACTTTCAGGGAGTAAGCTGGCGTGTTTGGGAGATCTGCAGAGATACGGACTACGAGGTACTTGAGGCTCGTGTTGGTTAGGAGTAGGAGGACCAGCACAATGCAAACAACAAGGCTCGTAGCATCCTGTTTGAGAGTCTTGGAGAAGTTGAGTTTGCTCGAGTTTCTCACTGCTATACGGCTCATGAGATCTGGTCTTGTCTACAGGACTACCATGAGGGAACCCCTCAAATCAAGACCAGACTCTATGAGACGTACAAGCATGAGTATGAGAACTTTTCTCAGTTGGAGGTGAAACTGTTGATTCACTTTTTGCTCGTCTTCAAACTATCGTGAATAGGATGAAAGCGAACAACCCCCAGATGCTTTATGACGATCATGATAGAGCACTCAAATTCTTATATGCTCTGGGTCGGAAGGTCTTGGAGGTGAAAGTGTCAGCGAACCAAGAATCGCCCAACTACTACACCCTTACCGTGGACAAGCTTTTCAGCAAGCTTAAGTCCACCGAGATCGACATCCAGACCCAGGCAAAGATCAAGAATCCGTCTGCCCCGACTCCTTCAATGACTCTGGTGTCTGGTAAGGGAAGTTCAAGTTTTTCTGACACTTTACCCCTGTCTTGTGCCTTGTCTTGTCTGTTGACAGCTACAGAGGACCAGCTGGAGAACTTGGGAGATGACGAGGTGGCTTTGATGATCAGCCGGTTCTCGCGGTTCCAGAACAACCTCCTGAACCGCCGGCGTGGAGGCCCCAAGGAGGCTGCTTTGAGTGCGGAGACCCCGACCACTTCATCGCCAATTGTCCCAATAAGCTCAAGGGCTACGACAAGTACGACCACGCCAAGCGGCAGGAAAAGCAAGAGTACCACTCCTACAAGAACAAGAAGGAGGAGGGATTTGACAAGAAGGCGTACCAGAAGAAGATGTTCCGCAAGTTCCAGGAGAGGCAACAAGCGTACATCGCCTCCTCGAGCGACATCAGCGACTCTGACGACGACGATGACCGCAAGTCGAAGGACGGGAACTGTGGGATCTGCTTCACCGCCGTCTCCAACCACGGAGGTTACTGCACCATGGCACTTGGTGAGGAGGAGACAGGCGACGCCGGCGAGTCTGAGGACGACACTTTCGAGTCCTTTGCTGCATCAAATGATGCTTTGCTTGAATTGCTGCATGACTTTGAGACTCGCTGCAAGCGGTACAAACGTGAGAAGAAAGAGCTTCGTGCTAGGCTTAATCTAACTCTTGAAAAATGTGAAGAATTGCATAAAAGTCAAGTAGTCATAAGTAATGAAACTGAATGCGATGCTTGTGCTATTCACATGACTAACTTTGCTAATGTGCAAACTAAGTATGCTGAACTGCTAGAAAAACATGATGAGCTAGAGTCTAGATCTGCTTTACGTAGTGCTTGCTAGTCCTGTCCTCTTTTGCAATCTGAACTGAAATTAAAAACTGATAGGATTGTTTTGCTTGAGAAGTCTAGCTCTGAGTCTTGTGCTGCTATTACCAGGTGTGCTTGCTGTGAGTCTTTGGAACTGGAAATTGGAAATTGCAGGCCTGACAAGTGCAGGGTCGAGGAGGAAAACACATTCCTTCGATCCATGCTTAGCTGGGTGTCGAGCAGTGAGCCCCAGCTTGGGATGATGAGTCAGTTCAAAAGAGGAACTGACACATCGGGAGTAGGCTTTGCTATAGATGGGAAGGGTGCAGGTGTGTTTGGAAAGGTTGGTGAGCACAGTGGTTTGAGCCCGAGTGAGAAACCATCCACAGCTCCCAAATTGATTGAAATACCTCCACTTAAGCCTATCCAGTCCCCTGTCAAGGATGGAGTGTTTGAAGAACCTCCTAAGACAGCTCCTCAGAAGCAAGTGTGGATTCCAAAACCTAACTACCTCAGAAACCCACTTGATACTCTCCCTGACGCCCCCAAGTGGAAAACCTCCCAAAGCCAAAGCTCCTCAGAGGGAGAACCAGAACTTCAAGAGAGTGAACCCTACACCACCTAAAAGAGAGGTGAGGTACCACTGTGACTACTGTGAGATGAAGGGCAACTTGTTTGAGTTCTGCTTCAGGAGAAAGAGGGATGAGAGGCGTCAGTTTGAGTTGAACAACCAGGACATGTACCATCCTTTTCATGGGGTGCATGAATGGTCTGTTCCAAGGCACACTGCTAGGCCTAGAGGTGGTGGAAGACCTCTAGGCACACTGCATGAATGGTCGTGTTCCGAGACACTGCAAGAATGGTCGTGTTATTCCGCAGTTGCATGCTGATTTCATAGCGTCATTATATATTTTTGTAGAACTTATTTTTAGGAGACCTTTATGTTTGTTCAGTAGAGTTATTTTCAGTTCTCGTAATTGGCTTTCACTACAATTAACTAAAGGGTAAAGTAAAATATTCACTATGGGAGAACAGGTTTTCACAGACGGACGAATTGTTGCTGGCTCTCCGCAACAAGATGGTCTTTTTTAATCT
>DXKC01002912.1:0-14667 GCA_031170775.1 Cymbopogon citratus
AAAGGTTACCCAAGCCAACGTGCCGAGGTAATAAGTACATTGCTTCGTGGAGTGATCTACCCACTATGTGAGAAAAACATTGTAAGAACGCCCCCTATATCACTCTAGGGGCGGCTCTATATGACTATATCCATCTGCGCCCTTACAAATGGTTCTCTATTTATAGGGGCGCCCCCTACAAATCAATTTGTAGGGGCCCCTACAAATGGGAATACTAAAATTTGTTTTTTTAAAAACGACCTCAGATGGGGAAATGTTTAAAATAAACTTTGTAGATCTTGAAAAGTTATGAAACTTTACAGTTGACAACCTTTTGACTTGAAATTATCTTGTCGCAAAAACTACGTTTAAATTTGAAAAATTTAAAATTCAAAATTTTCAAACTACCTCGGATGGAAAAACTACCAAAATAAACAGTTGAAAACTTTTAAATTTGAAGTCATCTTGTCATGCATAATTGCATCAGGATCCGTTCAAATTTGAAATTCAAATTTTGTAAACGATCTCTGATGGGAAAACTCTCTAAATCAAAATTGTAAATCTTGAAAAGTTATAAAACTTTGTAGTTGACATGTTTTTATTTGAGTTCGTTAGGGCCTCAAACAAATAATTTTTTAATTCGATTTAGTAGAATATTTGAGAAACTAAAATGCAATATAGACAAATATAAGTGTGTAGTGCAAGTGGTAGGCAAGGGAGAGGTCGCGAGTTTGAAGGCCTGATGTGTAAAAATCCTGAAAAAAAGTTCACGATTGAATGCTGACTAGTGGGAGGCCTCACCGGATTAAAAAAAAATATTTTGCTATTTTTTGGCATTTTTTGTGGTTTTCGAAAATGATTTGTAGGGACGGCTGGTGTTTCTAGCCGCCTCTACAAATGGCGATGATTTGTAAGAACGTTTGAATAGGGGCGGCTGGGCTAGCCGCCCTTACAAATGGTCACTAACTGCCCCTATAGTGCTTCACTGTAATAGTGACCAAGCCAAGCCATCATAGTTCCCCTTTGTTATCATATAGACATATACTAATGATTTAGTGCAAATGGTACTATGGTTATTGGAAAAAAGGTAAAGTTTTACTTTTAGATTAATTTGGCTAAAATTTGGTGAAAATGTAACGTGGGAAAATTTCCCTATCGCTGTGTTTTTCCTGTGAAATAAAACCGATACTTGTGAATTTTTTGCACAATTCCTGCCTTCCAAACATTCTATAATTGTAGAAAACCAGCAAAGTTTTGTACATTTTTAAATCACATGAAAGCATTTGTGTTAAAAAAAAGCGCAATATAGGATGCACACCCTACCCGACTAAGGCCACGTACAATGGGAGGCGCTTGTGGGCTGATATAGACTATTTTTGGAGTTCTACGTGTAAGCATGCAGCAAACAGGGAAAAAAATTGGGTGTGTGTTGGGTTACGCGGATGGCTACACGCTAGCACAAATTAATAACCGTGTAAATAACCAGGATCACTTGCATGTAGATGATCATAGATTACACCTTCCCGACGGACGGCGCAGCGGAAGACTTGGCGGAACACGCGTAGTCGATGTAGTCGACGTCGAGGAAGTAGTCGTACGGTACGACGAAGTGCGCAACGCAGCGGCACCTCTACGGACGTCCACACGTACGGAGAGGAGAACGACGGCAACATAGCGTGCTAGCGCTCGTCGATGCCCACGGACTGCTGCAACAGATCAGCCAGCACCGAAGCCCTCTCCACCGGCTGCTCCGAAAAGCAGCGGCGGCGGCCAGGTGCCTTGCGTGGTGGCTTTTTTGGCAATTAGGTTAATCACACCTTGGCCGGATCATTAGTATTTATAGAAATACTAATGGGCTAGCTGTTGGGCCCTAAGGGCTTTTGACTATTGGGCATAAAACCAACAATAACAAATGCCCTACTCACAATATTGATCTTTTGAAAGATCTGAGGGCTGCTTCACATAAGTAGAGGTCCTAGATTCTTGCCAACGGTAGAGGTGGAGGCGGTGGAGATGGTGATGGTGTCATATTTGAAGAATCAAGAATGATCGTAATGGATGGAGAAGGTGGAGAAGCAACATGAATGAGTGGAGGCACAAACAATGGAACAATATCATCAATGGTACAAGTAGGGGAAGGAACATAATAATGTGGACTCTATAGGAGCATATGATGACTTTGTAGAGGAGTTATAAAAGAAAGGACGGTCCTCAACAAAAGTGACATCACGAGAGATACGCATGCGACAGGAAGAAGGATCATAACAACGATAGCCCTTATGTTCAGGACTATATCTTAGAAAAACACATTCAACCGACTGAGCAGTCAGCTTAGTTCGCTCACGAGGTGCAAGTAGAACATAGCATAGTCATCTAAAGACACAAAGATGATCATGGCTAGGAGGAGTTCCAAAAAAACTTCACCTGGACACTGGCCAGAAAATTTGGACGATGGTTGTCTGTTAATAAGATAAATAGATGTAGAAATAGCCTCTCCCCAGAAATGTGAAGAAACAAAGGAGGCAATCAAAAGTGTGCGAGCTATTTCAATGAGATGACGATATTTACGTTCAGCAACTCCGTTTTGAGCATGTGCGCCAGGGCACGAGAGCTGAGGAAGTTATAGAGAATTGTGTGTGAACCATGCGAACAAAGAATTGGTAAATGGAACACAACTGAGACCGATGTTTCGTGAAATAAATCCATGTGTAGCGAGAATGGTCATCAATAAAAATGACATAATACTTGTGACCACCCCTTGTAGCAAAAGGTGCAGGACCCCATATATCTGAATAAATAAGGTCAAACGGTCGAAAAGAATGAGATGCACTAGATGAATACGGAAGTTGTATTTGTTTTCCAAGTTTGCAACCCTTATAGTGAAATGTAGAATCAACAGAAACATGACCCAAATATCCTTGATGAACAACAATGGACGAACGTGACCCACATAGATGTCCAAGACGATGATGCCATTTGGCAAAAGATGAGGATGGTGAGGACGCAGCTGATGACACGCAACAGGAGTAGCTGAAGAAGGAAGACGTCGAGTGTCCAAAACATAGAGGATGGAGGAATCTCTATGCTGATGTCCAGTCCCAATAACACTCCCGTTGCTACGATCCTGAATAAAACATGACGAATCATCAAATCCAAGAAAGCAGTTCATATCGGCTATTTGACCAGCTGACACGAAATTCATGGATAGTTGAGGGACCAAAAATATATTATATAAAAATGAGAAGAAAAAATGCCCTCATGAGTAACATACAAGATGTACCATCAGCCGTTTGTATTGTCAAACCATCAACAATTTTCTTGCAGTCAATCAGTTGAGTCTTGTTGGATGTGACATGAAAAGAAGCCCCTGAATCCAAGATCTAAGATTGAGGAGTAATGTTATCAGAGGCAGCAGCTATAGAGACACATTCAATGATATAGTAGTCATTTCTCTGAATTCTGACAAACCAATAGCAATATGGCAGCACCAATCCAGACAAGGCAGGAACACGACTCCTCTATTGTCAATCTGGGCAGGCCAAGTAGAAACAGAGCAGCAAAGCACCACGGAACAGAAGAAGACCGAGGAACAGAGCATCCATGGAAACAGAGCACCACTGCAACACAGTACCAAGAAAACGACTTAAGTGGGTGGAAGCAAAGGAACCTGAAGCAGAGGATCAGCCCTGTTTCCGTCCCGCCTGAAACAGAGGACACGCTCGCTCGTCACTTTCAGGCACACAGGCCAACGGACGGGCGGACGGAACCGATGACGCGCGTGAAGAAGACCGACGCACGTGCGAAGGCTGCGTGTGAAGACGTGAAGAAGACGCGATCCGCGCGCGTGCGTGGAGAAGACCGACGCGTGTGACTGACCCGACGAGCGGGATCACGAGCTGATGGCCCACGGCGATGCTGACGGCTCCGGGCAAGCAGAGACGCGACGCGCAACGACTCGCGTGGAAGCAGAGACCTCACAGGCGGGATGCGGATCGATGATGGGCCCGATGGCGACCTGATGAGTGATGATCGACGATGGACTGCGACGGGGGCCGCGATGGCGACCTAATAATCCGCGACAGCGGAATGACGACCGCAACGGCGGCCAAGACGACCGTGACGACGCGATGGCGACCGGATGAGCCGCGACATCGGAAAGACGACCGCGACGGCGGCCTGATGGAAATCGGGGGGATTAAAAATTTTAAATAGCTCTAATCCCAACCATAATCCATGGCTTTGGTACGATTGTTACTAACCTTGCAAATCTCAGAGTATATCCCTGTTAGTGGAGATAACCACGTACTCCCTCCATATTGATAAAAGAAGTCGTTTAGGACAGCACGGTCTTCAAAACGCAACTTTGACTTCTTGTTTTAATAAAAATATTTATAAAAAAAAGATATATTTATATTTTTATGAAAGTATTTTTCAAGGCAAATCTAGTCATATAATTTTTACATTTGCAAATTTAACAATTTAAAAGTTATTGATGATTTATGTTTCCAATGTTTGACCAAAACCTTGTTCAAAACGACTTCTAATTCCTATACGGAGGGAGTATATATAAGCCTCATAGGCTATATATAGGCCTATAGGATGTGCCATGATATACACTTAACGGTACCAAAACCAAGGTTGGATTAATTTGATTTTGTGACTAGCATGTCTAAGAAGCACAGAATTAAGATGAGATCAGAAATGTTGAATCAAGCAGAGATAAATTTAAGGACAAAGGAGATGGAGCAGAAGGATATTAATATACTTCGACTATGTCTCTCTGTTGAATTAATCGATGAAATTATGGAAGACCTTAGAGAGTTGTATATAGCAAAGGTATTGACAAATCGTTGGATACTGAAGTGCCAACTATGCATGGAGCAAGATACATGATTCGTCGGCCATCTCAATGTCTTCAACAAGCTGCTTGTTATGCAACAGGTTAGTGTGGATGAAAAAATTGATGGGAATGGTAAGTTTGTCATACTGGCATATCATCCTTACCACAATCATGGGAGTAGTAAGGAATGGATATTCTTGTTAAGAAAGCTACTCGATCTCAAGCTTTGACTCTTTCAGTTGGAGCACGAAAAGTAAATAATAATGGGAAGAAGAAAGGCAAGAAAAAGGGTCAACTTACATGCTACCTATGTGACAAGGAGGGTCACATGATAAAGATCGTCTAAGTTTGAAGATTATGAGAGGAGCATGCTCAGTGGCAAGTGAGGATGAAATGATGTTCTTAACATGGGTCAACAAGGTAATACTGATGAGTGAATAGTAGATTCAAGTAGTGCCTTCCACAAATGTTTGGTGGGTAGTGGAACTATTCACTTAGCGGATTACAAGGAGTATGCGGTCGCTGATTTGGGAACAGTAACATTGGAGATGCATAATGGAATACATTGCACACTTATGGGAGTTTGGTATATCCTAGGATTGAAAAAAAAAAAGATCCAATATCTATGAGGTCGCTAGAACTCCAAGGTTCTAGCTTAATCACTTCAAGGTGGAGTCATGTGACTTACATGCAAACAACAGATAATTATGAAAATTATTTGGGTTAATTTAGGGAAACCGAGTGATAGCAAATCTTAAGCATGCTGCAACCGTGGGGAGAAGGAAGCCATCACATCAAAAGCATGCATTCAAATCTCAATCACGGTCAAGTGTGAGGCTACAAAGGCAGTTCCAAAAGCTAATAGTCATAGAGGAGAAGCTACAAGTAGTTAGAAGAAGTACAACCTTGTTGTACTAGCGAGCAGGTGGAGCTTGGAGGCAGTACAAAGCTATGGTATGGAGGGCCATAGGAGAAGGTGGTTTCCCCATGAAACTTTTTAAATATATGCCTATTCTCTTTCTTTTATATAACTGGTTGGAACCATATCATATTCAATTCGTTCCTTTTAGCAATTGGCATGAACAAGATACATATATCAGATAGATAAAACTAATAATTTTGTTCAATCCATCACAATCCACATCAAACCCTGAACAAGGCCTGAAAAGATTCATTCTTTTGTACAATGATGTTTCTTTTTTTCCTTTATAAACTAGGCAATCTAGAACTTCAGCAAGAACGTGCGTATCTCCATGGGTCCAAGTTCAATGACGAGAGCTTGACTGTCAACTGGTCCACCTTTCAGTGGGATGGGATCACTTTTATTGTTCTCGATTACTCTCCAGTTGAGTTTTTTCATCTCTGATTTCTTTTGATTGGCAGAAAGGTTAGTCTCAACTAATTCCTTGATCTGCATATTGGAACAGCATATAGTACTACCATATAATTATTTTGGCCACGAAATATGCATCCTAAAGATTGAATTGCAACAAAAATTTTACTTACGGTTCTCTTTCTGAACACCTTTCTTAGTTCAACTTTTGCTACCACTGAATACTGAGGGTCCTCTATAGCCTGGAGACTCGATAAAGATTAATTATTGATTTATTGATTCATTATATAGTAGAAGCAAAAAAAAACAATATTTTATAAAATACTAATACACCTGAAACAGATGGGCCAAACGGAGTAATGTAGTGCCATCATCTAGATTCTGAAAAGTTCAATTCTCTCTGTTAATGTTTTTATATCGAGTTATCGACAAAAACTTTTATGAGTTAAGAGTGAATGAAAAGCATATTGAAACCTGCAAGGTAATAATTGCAACATTATCAGGAAGACTGTAATTGTCATCCATACAGCCTTCTTTGGCAACGTTATAGGATTTCCAACTTGTCTCATCCTGTAACAAGAAGAATGATTACCTGTGGAACCACATAAACGCATCATAATTCATATAGACATCATAAAAGCCATATACCTCATGGGTAAAAGCAAGAAGATAGGGTGAATAGACTTGTTGGCCATATGTTCTTCGCCAGTGAGCTCCATGCCCTAGCTTGTCAACCTTGACATAGTATGTTCCCCTCACCTGTCATTGTTTGAGATCAGATAGTTTCAGTAACAATGGTCAAATAAATAGTGGCAAAATCTATATCGTCAATAAATTTATACTGTGAGCCCCTTGCAACTTCCATCCAAGCAAACAACTTCACCAAGTGGCTCACTAACACCTTTGGCATCATCTCTGAGTATACGCCTGATATATATATTAGCAACATTCATCATTGAGTTTCAATATGTGCAAAAGGGATGTTAAACATAATACACTAATTTAAGATTGAATTCAAGAGGTCCCAACAAATATGTATGTAACACAGTTATGCTCAAGAAATGATGCAGTTTCAAAATTACTTGGTTCAGTTGACGTAAAGGATTCCAAACCTTTCATTAGTCCTTTTCAAACTTTTTTTTTTGAAAGATCAGTAGGAGCCAGAGGCTCCGACTGTAAAAAGCATTAGATTAAAAAAAATAAGTACAGAGTTCAAATTACAGAAGCTGCGGCTGCAGCCAAGGGTCCAATTAGAGGACTCTAAAAGAAACAAAGAAGATTTTAGCAATTACAAATTCAGAGCACTCCATGACTCAAGGCTTGGCAAGAGAGTCGGCTTCATCCTATGCTGGAGAAAACTAACTTCAACAGCAAAGTTTCTTTTTGACATCATAACTTGAGGACTGTCATTTGATCATTGAATTGAAAATTCATAAGCTGCCAGCAGTCCTTTGAGAAGGGGCATTGGAAAAACAGGTGAGTGACTGACTCATCTATTTGTTGCTGACAGAGTACACAGCAATAATCAGCGATTTGCATACCTCTCCTCTTTATTACCTCTCTAGTACTCAATTTATCCTTTAACAGAAGCCAAAAAAAAAGATTTTATGTTTTCCCTGACACGATGTTTTCCAGATCTTTTTATAAATTGGATCCACCTGATCCTGCCCTGACAATTGCCTATAGGTCTTGGAAGCTTAGAAAATGTTGGATCCCCAAATATATTCCCAATTGTCATTTGAGTTGGTCAAGGTCAGGGAGGATAGCTCATGCTGTAGGTCAAGGAACTGAGCATGTGCCTGAACCGACAATGGGAGGTTGAAGAGCTCAATTGTGTTATTATGCCTGAGAGCATTTTGGAGACTGATCATCTTAATCTTTGCAAAGGACTGTAGTTCTGGCCATTCTAGCCTTCTGACTTTTCCATTCCAAACATCATTCCAAAACAAACAAGTCTTGCCATTGGAGGCCACAACACTTGCTATTCGTTTAAATCTGTCTAGTAATTTTAGGGCATCCCTCCACCAGAAAGAGCCTTTTGGGTTTTGTGAACTTGGTAATCTACCATTTTGGTAGTACTTTTCCCAAATCAGATCCACCCTGGGCAAGTTTAGTTGATTGAAGAACTTGTGCAAATGCTTCATAATTAGGGATTCATTATGTGTTTGTAGGTTGAGCACTCCCAGTCCTCCTTGGTCTTTTGAGGTGCAGATTAGAGGCCATGCAGCTTTTGCAATTTTCTTTTCAGAATTTCTTGCTCCCCTCCAAAGACAGCGTCTCCTGTATTTGTCCAGCTGCTTAATCACTCCTTTTGGCAGAAGAATTGAGCACATTGTGTAAGTTGGGAGAGCTATTAAGACTGAATTTGTGAGCTCAAGTCTTCCAGCCTGATTGAGGAATGGAGAGATGTAATTCAACCTTCTTTCACATTTACTGAGTAAGGGCATGAAGTCATCAATTCTTGGCTTTGTTAAACCCATTATCAATCCTAGATATGTAAAAGGAAAGGAGCCAGTTTGACATCCAAAGGTTCTTGCCAGGTGGTCAAGTTTGTCAGGGCTGACATTTATGGGCAGCAGCATGGACTTGTTGAAATTAATTTTAAGGCCTGTTGATGAACTGAAGGAATGAAGCACACTCTTAAGGAAGAAAAGTTGTGGAGCAGAGGCCTCCAACATAATAAGTGTATCATCAGAATATTGAATGATTGGGAAGTCTTGACTAGAGCAAGGAACTGGTAGTTTCAAGAGATTCATCCGGACTGCTTTGTTTTTGACCGAAGTCAGCAAGGGAAACCCCAGCCTATATTTTTTAATTTTTTAATAATGTAGACCTGTTTAAATTTGCTCCCACGGGGAGTCGAACCCAGGTCTGCTGGATGCTACTCAGGTGCTCTAACCATTAGGCTAGAGGCCCTTTCGCCATCCGGACTGCTTTGTTAATGATGGACTGTAGCAAATCAGTTGCTAGGACAAACAGCAAAGGAGAGAAGGGGTCCCCTTGTCTAACCCCTCTTCTGCAATGGAAGCTTTTCCCTGCTACACCATTCAGTAGGACAGAGGAGGTGCCAGAACTAAGTATTCCTTTGATCCATGAAATCCATTTGTTTCCAAAGCCTTTCTTTTCTAAGACTTCCAGAATAACCTTGTCTAACCCCTCTTCTAAGCCTTTCTGTCAAATGCTTTCTCAAAGTCAAGCTTGAGGACAACAATTTCTTTTTTTGAGTCGTGACAATTTCTCAAAAGACCAGGCAATGCAATCCTGAATTGTTCTGGATTTTATGAATCCATACTGGTTTTTGTGTACTAAATTCGGAATGACTGTCTAAAGCCTATTTGCTAGGAGCTTTGTGATCAGCTTAATGGAACCATTTAGGAGAGAGATTGGCTTAAAGTCTCCCACTTGGATGGCCCCATCCATTTTTGGAACTAAAGTGATATAGGAATCATTGATGCTTTGTACACAGAGTGTGTTTTCTTGGAAAGCTTCAATAAGCTGTAGAAATCCTCTTTAATGAAGCTCCAACATTTCTTGATGAACTCATTATTAAAGCCATCTGGTCCAGGTGCTTTGTCATTTGGCAATTTTTTATTACTAGGTCAATCTCATCTTTGGAGAAGGGTTCTTCCATCCATTCCAGCTAGGAACTACTTCCATGAAAAAGCTCAAATTGAAATCCATTGAGGTGTATTCTGATTTGCCCATTCTTTCTTTATAAGCCTCCCAAAGGACAGTTTCTTTATCCTCATGATTAACCACCAATTCACCATTGCTTTTCTATAGCTGGGGTATCAGGTTGTTTCTGTGTCTGATGGTAGCATGACTATGAAATAATTTGGTCCCAGCATCACCATCTTTAATCCACCTGACCTTGCTTCTCTGCTTCCAATATGTCCTCTGCTGTGCCAGAAGCAGGAACAATTTTTCATTAAGAACTTCCTTGAAGTTCCACTCCAATATTGTTAGGTCTCTAATCTCTTCAATTTTTTCCAAAAAAGAAATGACCAATTTCACATTTGTGAGGGTTTTCTGCAGATTTGACAGCCCTTTTTGCCAATCTCTTAAGGTTTTCCTTAGGTTTTTGAATTTTGCAGTGATGATCTTTGCTTTGTCAGTGAAGACCTTTTCTAACTTATGGCCTTCATGTACAAAACATATATCATATTGAGATAGAAACAAAATTAATTGTTATAGGGTTGGTTGTGGACATTTAGAACATGTTAAAAAAAGTCTTACGCAATTTGGAGAATGGCTCCAACAAAAAACACAAGTAAGAGATGACCCAATGCTTAAGATGCAATTATAGGAAATAAAAAGTAATAGTCTATTTTGACCCTCCAACTCTTCTATTTGTCTAATGCCTAACCATCGTCTGCTAAAAAAAATTTACCCATCACCCCTGTCTAAATATAATACCTCATCTACCAATATTACTCAATTTTGACCCTGACAACTTGTTTTCGTGGATGATCTGTAGGCTTCTCCTGTAAGAATGAACTGATTCCTATGAAATTTTTGTATACTTCCTACATTCCAAACATTGCCATCACTCTCTCTATTGCTCTTTTTCTAAAAATTAAATACTGAAAAGCAAAGTGGCTAGCCATGGAAATATAGTAAAAAGATAATACAAGGCCAGCCATGTTGGCAAAAAAAACATAGGAGAAAATACTGCCATTTCACTCCAAAACAACAAAGCATGAGCCCAATGGTCAAAATCCATTGTCGTTAATTGTTGGAGTGCTAGACTTAGATGGTATTAGAATTGAGGAATACAAAATAGAATTATTGCAACTAAAAGACTTAGTTCCTTCTCTTTCTTCTCTTGGGGGACTAGCTAGACCCTTTCTTAGAATCTCTCTAAAACCATGCCTGGTATTAAACTTTTACAAGATCTAGCAGGGGTCTAGATTAGGACCAAGGTTACGAACTATCCAGATTTTTGTACAAGATCGTGGAGCTATTTCGTTTGGAGGACAAATAAACCTAGAACTGTCAAGTGTCAAGTGACTCAGCTAGTACCTGTGTAGCATAATCTCTATCTGACCATCCTGAATACTTGATGCTCCAACAGCGCGGTCCACAAGTACAGATAGCTCATATTTTCCATCGGCCACATACACGCCTAAATTGACCTGAAAAATTGATGCGCAGAAAATATACTATAAAGTTGTAATCTAGTAATAAAAGTAGAAGTCTACTGTATTAATATTTCTGGTCAATCTCATTTTCATTTTGGATGCATTGTGGCATGATACAAAAATACTTCTACACGTGAAAAAAATCATATAAATAGCATGCTATTATAAATTGAAATTCCATCATTGTGTCTAACAACCTAAATATGGTTCACTTAGAAAAATGTGAATATTGTGATTACCGGGTAGTAATTTCCTGCAACTGGTTCTGTCACTTCAAGATCCCAATCTTCCCTGTAGTTCCTAATCTGCAAGCGAAATTCAATACGAATGTCTATGTAAAAGGAGACTCTGCAAACTTTTAAACTCTAGCATACTAAAAGAAAGTTGACCCATGGGGGAAAGCCCAACCCCACCAAATTACACTAATGGAACTGAGGGCTGGACCATCAAGGAACATGATAAAAGGAAATGTAATAATGCTCAACATTTCATTTTAGTGGCATGGGATATATGGAAAGATCTGAATGATTGCATCTTTAATGGTACAAGTCTGAGTGTTATGGCTGCACTGCAGGCTATCATAAATGAATCCATCTTAATTATGGTGCTCCACTAGAGCAAAGCACTCCAGGAGCTGCTGATTAGGTTGTTTGCTGGGGGACAATACCTCGGACCCTAGTTGATTGATGGTCTCCTGATTTCTTGAATAGGGCTTTTTGTTTCTAGCTTTTCTCTATTTGTAGCACGGTGGGGTAATAATAAGTGTGAGTTTTGGGTGAGTGTTTTGGGAACTAGTCCCTCTTGCATAATCTCTTCTATTTTAATGAAATGATACACATCTCCCTTGCGTGCTTAAGAAAAATAATTGGAGACATTTAACAGTGAGAAGGTTCAGTAGTTATCAATTACATAGTATAACGTGCTCCTGATCAGGTGTGCTGAATTGGAGATTGCTACCAGACAAAACATGCTGTGCTGCCCTCTTTTAGAATCCCCATGCAAATAGTAAGTGTGCCCCCTCTCCCTAAGAAAATTAACTAAAGAACAAGTGCATAGCTGGAAGGCAGATCTAATGACAAGGGCTGGAAGAAGGGCACTATTACAACCTGTCCTCACTGGGTTGCTCATTTACTTGGCTATGACCTTGGATTTTTCTCGATGGGTTATCAAAGCGGGGGATAAAATTCGGCGCAGTTTTCTTTGAAGAGGCCGTAAAGATGCAAAAGGTGGACATTGTCTTGTGGCCTGGTTCAAGGTTTGTCGACCACCGGAGCTTGGAGGGCTGGGAATTTCAGATCTAAGTCTCTTGGCTGGTATCTGCGCATGAGATGGGTTTGGCTGCAGAAAACAGAGTGTGCTCGTCCTTGAGCTGCTCACCCATTACATGTGCCTGCTCTGTAGCAGTGAACTCCATAATTGGAAATGGTGTAAATACTTTTTTTTCCTGGTCCGATCGGTGGCTCCATGGGCAATGCCTTGCAGACCTTGCCCCTTGCCTTTTTGAGGCTGCCCCAAAAGGAGGATCAAGCTGCGCACTGTCTGTGACACTTCACTAACCAGGCTTGGATTTCGGACATTCAGGGAGCTCTTATAGTTGGTGTGATTGTAGAATACCTTCAAATATGGGATCTGTTGATGGATTTCAGCTGCAGCCAGAGGCTGAGGATAGACACTTATGGAGGCTCTCCCCCATTGGACAATACTCAGCTAAGTTGGAATATGAAGGATTCTTTTTGGGTTCTACTTTTTTTGAGCCATGGGAAAGAATCTGAAAATCATGGGGCACCGCCCAAATGTCCCTTCTTTATGCGGTTGGTAGCGCACAACAAAAGCTGGACAGCTGATCGCTTGGCACATCGTGGGCTACCTCATCTGTAGTACTGCCCTCTTAATTTGTGGCCAAGAAGAGGAGACTACTGACCATCTCCTTGTCAACTGTGTGTTCAAGAGAATTTTGCAATCTGTTCAGACAGGTCGGTCTTCAGATCCTGTCCCGCTGTCCCCTCAGCCTACAGAGTTGTCATTACATGCTTGTTGGGAGAAAGCTAGCAGTAGCACCGTTGATCGGTTGATGAGGCAAGGAGTTAATTCGCTAATTATATACTCAAAGTTTAGACTATATGGAACCATGTATTTTTGATGGAGCAGCTCCAAACTTAGCTGGTGCTTTTATCATAGCCGGCGAGGAGCGCCGCTTGTGGTCTATGCAGGGGCTCGAGGGCTATCATTCTTAAGTGCCCTCCTCCCCGGTAGTGTACGTGCGGCAGCCCCCCCGGCTTCGCCTTCGCCGGAGAAGAAGGCAAGGTGTATCGCCTGCGCAAGGCGCTCTACGGGCTCAGGCAGGCACTGTGCGCCTTGGCCACTAGGGAGTAGAGAGCATCTTGCTTTATGCAGGAATATGCTAAGTAGTTGGTAAGGCACTGCTCTATATAAGTAGCAGCCCCTCTCTTGTAAGCTTAAGGCTTTTGCAACTTTCCTAATTCAATCAAGCGGCCCATAGGTCAAGCTGACCTCTGGGATTCATCTCAATTGCTTGATGTGTTTGCAACATATACTATACACACATGTCTGATATTGAAAGAAGTAACGATACTTCAGCCAATTAATCATATCAAATATCCAAAGGAAACCTAGATTGATTGTTACCCGTTTGAGAAAATCTCTTCCATTAGAGTCCGTGAAAAATGTACTGTTTGTGACCATGTCTGTTGTCAACCGGGTGATGATCTCCTTCCCAACATCATCATCAATAGGGATGGGCCCAATCTTTTGCAAATTTTGGAACAAAAATTATTAGCTCAGTTTTGGATAATAGTTTTCCTTATACATGCTTAGCTGGAATAACATATTCTCAATAAACATAAAACTCACGCAAAAAATATTCTTTGAAAGTAGTCACTAACCGTGTATTCAACTTCTGCATGCTCGTTGTTCTTGTAGAGTCGAGTAATCTATTTAATGAAGAGAGATCAATGAAATGATTATATTTTTGGATCCACCAATTGAGTACGTTTATTATATTTAGCTGTAATGGGTCCTGAAGTGGAGTAAATTTTAAATCTTACCTGATAAATCCAAGGCCCAAATTGTTGATGAACTTCATGAACCAGAGGTCCATGGATAACGCTGAGCAACACCTAAAAGGAAATTAAAATGATCAACCCACTAAAAGAGAAACGCACATGAAGTTCTTAACTACTAGCTAGTGCACAGGACGACGACGACGACGACAACGTAGCCTTTTGTCCCAAGCAAGTTGGGTAGGCAAGAGATGAAACCCAGAACAAACAAAAAACAGAGAAACACAAAAAAGGTCACGGTTCAGGCTCATTGATGGCTAATCTACAAGCGCTCATATCCATAGAGAAATCTTC
>DXKC01002914.1:0-10746 GCA_031170775.1 Cymbopogon citratus
CTACTAAAATGGTCACCGTGGTAGCGGCAAAGCCAGTATATATTTATTGTGGGCACTGTCAGATAGATCAACATCAAGAATCTTTCGGAACACGTCTTGATCACACACAAACCTGACGGCATCCATCCTGATCACTCAGACTCCCTAATGTCTAGGCAATCTCAACTAGCCACAACAAAAAAATCACAATAAACGTCTTAATTTGGTCACCGCAGAATGGGTTTGATTCCTGACATAGATATCTTGACCATTTAACAGGTTATACTCGAGGT
This sequence comes from Cymbopogon citratus, assembly GCA_031170775.1. Taxonomy (NCBI): domain Eukaryota; kingdom Viridiplantae; phylum Streptophyta; class Magnoliopsida; order Poales; family Poaceae; genus Cymbopogon; species Cymbopogon citratus. Next base: position 273 of record DXKC01002914.1, read on the forward strand.
CTTTAACCACAAGTCCACAACGAGTGATAACTAGAGAAAATGTTTTCTCCAAAAGTCCGTCTCCTTTTGATTGTAGTTGCCTCACAAAGGTCGGTCTCATGATTCCCTAGTTGTCCACCGTGGAGTAATGACTAGAAAACGAGAGTCAAAATATTGTTTCTTCCTTAGATCGTTTACTACAATAAATCTTTTTCAAGGCGTTTGGATTTTTTCCACAGAGGCGGCCGTGCTTAGGCGGTGAAACTCAACCGTCTTGCAAAATCGATTTTACGAACGTGCTTAAAAAATAACCGATTCCTAAAACCTATTAACAGAGACAGGTCTTATAAGTGGCCCGCCTTTGTAAAATAGGCGAGGCCCAATAGGCTCGAGCGAGGCTCGATATGACACTCGAGTCTACATATGATACTTAAGGTTTCTCGTCGCCTCATATCTCTCGCTTCCACTATATCTGTGCTTCACATCCCTGAGCGGTGCCTCCCTCCCTCTTGAGTCCTGAGTTGCCCACGCCTTCCATCCTCCTTCCCTCCCTCTCTTCGACACAGTCTCTCTATCTCCTCGTGCCCTCCGCTGATGTAGCCGGATCAGTGACCGGATACGGCGCCATGGATCTCGCATCTGGCTCCCTCTGACTCACCGACGACCCAACCCTCTTCCTCTCCCACAACTAGCGACCATGGATCCACCGTGGGCTACGTGGATCCCTCCTTCCTTAGATAGATCCAGTTGCGGGCTGTGGCGCTCCTCTTTTTCCCTGGCCAGATCCGACGTCACCACCGCAGATCCCTCCTTCCCCAGCCAGATCCGGTTGGGGCGATGGCGCTCCCCTGATTTCCCGGCCGGATCCGAAGCCACCACCACAAATCGTGCTCCACGTGCACGATGGTGGTGACCACGCATTGGAGGTGGCACAAGCATGGCGGGTGCAGTAGTGGATGGGCTTGCATTTCAGCTCATGGTTTTTTTTTCATTTTCATTAACCGAGGTGGGCAACTAGTCTGCCTCATTAAATCAATGATTTACGTGGCCTTTGGATCAAGGCGTTTGGGCTGACTGACTTGGAGAATCATTTTTCCCACCTTGTTTATGTTCATTGTAGTAGTGATCGCTAGAGAAATGCCGCTCTCTTAGTTGGATCTGTCCAAGTGTTTCGTTCATGCAGCTACACAAATTTTCATGTGGGTTGTTTTAAGGAAACATGACCAAGCAAAATGATTTATTTAAGGATTTATTGTGTCAATTATTTAGTGCTAGACGACATCCCTATGAAGATTTTATCAATCTCAAGATCTCGGGATCTACCAACTCATAGTGGTGACCATATGTATGAATGTATACGAGTGCATGTGTATATACAATGATTTTCATAAATATTAATAAAAGGAAAAGAAGGCCAAAAAGGTACCATGTTCCATGTACTAATTATTAGAGCAACTCCCAATAGACTCTAAATCCTTCATAATTTATAGGAGCAGAGATTTTTGCATTTCAATTGGATATCCAAATATTTCAATTCTCTATTCTGGTTTTCTCGCTGGTTAAAGACAGAGAGCGATAAAGGCTATCTAGATCGAGTATGCACAAGATATAAAAAACTTTTGGGGGGTGCGAAGATAAAAAATGTTTACTCAAAAGGTCCTCTAAATAGTAATTTAGAGAGTAAATTTTAGGGGAAAAAAAACTCTTGGAGATACACTCCTGGTCGTGACACTAGCGTAAAAACTACATACGGGACTCAAACCAAATCCGAAGTAACAACATGCCCAAAACCAGGGTTTTCTCTGCCCGTCCATTTTGTAACGAATGTATTTACTGTTGCCACTATCAGGTAGCTCAAGATCAAGAACCTTAATTTCACAATGTGTCTCAATCAAACACAAACCATACGGCATCTAGCCTGACCAGTCAGACTCCCTAAATGGGAGGCAATCTCATCTAGCCACAAGACATGTCTAGTACGTTATATCATTCTTTATCTTAATGCTTTGGCCAAGTAAGATCACTTAACTTCAGAGAGCTACATATAGTCCTAGACACGGACTTACAATAATGATGCAGTCCTACCTGGGTGGCTGGGTGTTCTTATAAGGTGAGGAAGGGATTCAGAGGTTTTCAAACAGAGAAAAGAAACAAGAAAAATCTAGCTAGCTCAAGGCATGCATGAAAAAAAATATTTGTGTAACTCACCGATACTCAAAATTTCATTTTCCTTAAAGAAATTCTAATAATTTGGATGCACTGCAACCAACAGGTAATTGTGTGCATACATGGAATGCTTTTAGAAGCCTGATCAAACAAATATCATTTTCAGTATACTAGTAACTTGACAATATCATTTTCAGTATACTAATAACATGACAATATCATTTTCAGTATACTAATAACTTGATCTGTTCATACTCCCACATCACAACTACCTTGAAAAGGAATGAAGACAAGGTGCAGACACTAAACGACCGAGCCATGCCTGCTGAGTAGGTAACAACCTGCCTACCTATGTGCGGAATATATACAACACAATAGAGTGCAAGCTTCAGTGCCATTGAGCTTATGCCCTTCCTCATTCACTGAGTTGCTTATAGTCATATGTGAGATGAATCATATGTCCTTGTTCCTTCTGCTCATCTTCTTCATTGTGCTATGTGTTTCAGCCATTGCTAATGGTGAAGACCAATTTTCCTACTCTGGATTCACTGGTGTTAACCTTACTCTGGATGGTGCCGCCACAGTCACACCAAATGGCCTCCTTGAGTTGACCAATGGAACTCTACGGCTCAAAGGCCATGCCTTCCACCCCACTCTATTCCACTTCAGCAAGTCTCCCAATGGGACAGCACAATCCTTCTCTGTCTCCTATGTGTTTGCTATCTACTGTATCCTGCCTAGCATCTGCGGCCATGGTATCGCCTTCCTTGTTTCTGCGACCACGGACTTCTCAACCGCATTGCAGAGCGAGTACATGGGTGTTATCAATGACCACAACAATGGTAATGCATCCAACCACTTCTTTGCTGTAGAGCTCGACACCAATAAAAATGAGTTGTTCCATGACATAAACAACAATCATGTTGGGATCAACATCAACGGTCTTACTTCTGTGAAAGCCAGCACTGCAGGCTACTACGATCACATTGATGCTACCTTCCACAATGTTACCCTCACGAGTTACAAAGCGATGCAAGTGTGGGTAGAATACAATGGGAATAGCAAGCAGATCAACGTGACATTGGCTCCAATACACATGGACAAACCCAGCAAACCATTACTCTCTATGAACTACGACCTCTCAGCAGTGATCACTGACATGGCGTATATTGGTTTCTCATCATCAACAGGTTCATTTGTTGCGCGACACTATCTGCTTGGTTGGAGTTTTGGGATGAATCAACCAGCTCCGGCCATTGACATTACTAAGCTGCCAATCCTACCCCGGGAAGGTCCAGAGCACCGGTCCAAAGTCTTGGAAATTGTACTGCCATTAGCCACTGCAACATTTGTTCTTGTGATTGGCACCGCTACCATTCTTCTTATCCGAAGGAGATTGAGGTATGCTGAGGTACGGGAGGATTGGGAAGTCGAGTTTGGGCCACATAGATTCTCCTACAAGGATTTGTTTCATGCTACAGAAGGTTTTAAGAACAAGAATCTACTAGGCATAGGAGGGTTTGGAAGGGTATATAAAGGAGTTCTTTCAGCATCCAAATTGGAGATTGCTGTGAAGAGAATTTCCCATGACTCTAGGCAAGGTATGAGGGAATTCGTTGCGGAGGTTGTCAGCATTGGTTGTCTCCAACATCGCCATCTTGTACAGCTCCATGGGTATTGCCGGCGGAAGGGTGACCTTCTCCTAGTGTATGAGTACATGTCAAAAGGAAGCCTTGACAAATACTTGTATAACCTCGAGGACAAGTCTACTTTAAGTTGGGCTCAAAGGTTCAGAATCATCAAAAGCATTGCTTCTGGCTTGCTTTACCTCCATGAGGAGTGGGACAAAGTTGTACTTCATCGAGACATCAAGCCAAGCAATGTGCTCCTTGATGATCAGATGAATGGAAGACTAGGTGATTTTGGTTTAGCGAGGTTATATGACCATGGCACTGACCCACAAACCACACATGTAGTTGGCACCATCGGATACCTAGCTCCAGAGCTAGCCCGCACCAGCAGGGCGACCCCTCTTACTGATGTATTTTCCTTTGGAATTTTTACCCTTGAAGTGATTTGTGGGAGAAAGCCCATCGACCAAACTGCACAAGGCAACAAAGTCATGTTAGTTGACTGGGTTCTTGACCATTGCCGCCAAGGACTTCTCTTAGAGTCAGTAGACACCAAGCTTCACGGTTGCTACAATGTTGATGAGGCATGCCTAACCCTCAAGTTAGGGTTGTTGTGCTCTCACCCTTTCACCGGTTTGAGGCCCAACATGAGGCTGGTTATGCAGTATCTCAATGGAGATATACCACCACCGGAGCTAAACCCAATGCACATGAGCTTCAATGTACTTTCCTTGATGCAGAATATAAGTTTTGATCAAGAGAATATAGCAAACCAGTTGACAGTAACGAACAGCAGTGCAATCTCTGATCTCTCAGGAGGTAGATGACTTCCATCTTTTCTCACAGTTGTAACTTGTGCCAGGTTATTTCTCATTTCTCATGAACATTCGTACCAGATTATGTTAATATATTGTGTGTCATACAGTGATAGTCGTTGGTATTGCAAGCCCAACAAAGTAAAGGATGTTTTTATGTTTGGTCAATGTTAAAAGATGTTGCTGTAAGGGTGTACAATAAATGTTGAAAGTGATATATATAGAATGGTCATGTTTTTGCCACTGAAATTTAGCCTTATTCTCAAGGGGCATATTTCTATCATAATCTTATTATTGTTATCCATGATAATTCTCACCAGAAGTGCTCAAAAAAGATAAATCCTAGAAATCATCATAATAATGAGAAACATTGGTAGACTCCAGGTATCATTGCCAATGATCGTTCTGACATCTCAACCTCCCATACAAATGTAAACTCCTCGTGGCCAAACAACATAAGAAACATGGAAAATAGAAGCTGATATTGGCAGCATACCAACTGAAATCGTGCACCACCAAGGGTCCCCTCCCCTGTCTTGCTACCATTTTCTAGAGGATGAAAAATTCTGCCTTCTGCGACCGGACGCAGCCAAGCCTTTATAATGTTGTCAACTTATTTGCTGACGAAAAGAAAGGAAATATAGTGTACTCAATAGGAGAAACCATGCAAAGACTATGATTACTTTGTCATCCATTCTTGGCAAACAAGCATGTGAATAGCAGATCTGGGCAGGTTAAACCCCAATGCTTTGCTTGCACTTTGAAATGTCTCCCTTTTATGTTCACGCTTTTCAGCTTTTGCAATGCCCAGAACCGCATGCTCCTCTAAAAATAGCTTGCATAAACGAAATATTTTATTTTTCTCAATAACAAAGTAATCATGAGTACACCAAATTGCCGTAATAATAGCAGAAGCCCCAACAAAACTGTCTTTTATCCTCCCTCCCAATGCCCATAGCCATCAAGCATGTGGATAGCAGATCTGGGCGTGGATAAACCAGTAGCAATATAAAAAATGGTTTTAGCATGAAAAGAATAAAAAAGGAGCTTTGTTTTAATTACAAGCAATTTTTATTTAAAAGATTTTATTAATATGATGATATCTTGTAAATAAAGGTGACAAGAGTACAAGACCCAACTAATCATGGGAACTTATAGTAACTCATTTGCAATGGCTACAGGTAATTTAATTAAGCAAACCACGGTATTTTGACACCTTCTAGTAGACAAACTATAGACAGACTACTGAAAATTCAAGTCAAGAAAATTCAAGTAACAACTTAATACTGTGGGAACAGGCAACTCAGTTTGCACAAGAAAATGATTCTTCCGTTTAACAATGGAGGTGAATACTACTCTTCGCTGTCTACTGAACCTAAACATTGGTAACAAGTAGTCACAGTCTTGTTCCTTCTTTGCTAGGCAATCATTATGTATCACATATTCACGGATCACGATCCAATTACTAATTCCACGTTACATCTTGCCCTGTTGGAAAATGATATCCTAATATATATCCTTGTTTGTGTTACTTTTGTTTCCAAGAAAACAGCAAATCCTTCTTGTGGCTGTTACAGGGAAGCTATGGTCGATATTTAAATTAAAAAAAAATCTCTTTCTTCGTATGAAGTGTTGACTATGTCAGACAATGACGTGTCTGGACTACACACGGCACCCAAGCCACTAGGCCTCAATGTGAATCAATTTAAATAGCTTTGTACTCTGTTATAGCTAGAGCAAGCACGAAACAGCATGGCCTATGAAGTGCTTAAGCCTTGCAGCCTACTCACATGTCACCTGAAATTTTTCTTACTCTGCATCCTTTTGAGTGGCCATGAACCTGCACTCTTCACTGCATCAACTCCTAATGGCCAACTCCTGTACCTCGGCTTTACAGGTACTAATATCAGCATGGACGACAGTGCCACAGTCACGTCCAACGGACTCCTTGAGTTAACCAATGGTACACTTAATTCTATAGGCCATGCCTTCTACCCAGCTGCATTGAACTTCCATGATTCACAGAATGATAGAGTGCATTCTTTCTCCGTTACCTTCGTGTTTGCCACCCGCTCTACATACCAAATCATGTCCCTCCATGGCTTGGCCTTCATCATAGCTCCAAGCATGAACTTCTCAGATGCAATGTCCAACCAATACTTAGGAATCATGAACTCTGAGAAGAGAGGCAGATTGAGCAACCATATCTTTGCCATTGAACTCGATACCGCCCTAAATGTCGAGTTCCAAGACATCAACGCCAACCATGTTGGCATCGACATCAATGATCTCCACTCTATTCAGTCCTACCCTGTGGGCTACTTTGATGATAGGAATAGTAGTAGCTTCCAAAACATGAGTCTTGTCAGTGGTGATGCTATGCATGTGTGGGTAGACTACAATGGGGAAGCCAAGAAAATCAATGTTACCATGGCTCCACTCCAAATGGCGAAACCAAAAAAGCCACTCATCTCAACTCATTTGGATCTCTCAGCAGTTCTACAGAAGTCATCATATATCGGCTTCTCAGCAGCAACTGGCTCAGTTGACGCACGACACTACGTGCTTGGCTGGAGCTTCGGCACGAACAAACCTGCTCCAGAGATCGACATCGCCAAACTGCCAAAGCTACCTCGGCAGGGCCCAAAACCTCGATCAATACTTCTGGAAATTATCCTGCCAATAGCATCCGTGACATTCATGATCATTGTGGGTGCTATCATCATTTCACTGGTGAGGAGGCAACGGAGATATGCTGAGCTCAAAGAGGATTGGGAAAATGAATTCAAGCCACACCGTTTCTCATACAAGGATTTGTATTATGCCACCGAAGGATTCAAGAGCAGGAACCTCCTAGGTGCTGGAGGATTTGGCGAGGTATACAAAGGAGTGCTTCCGTCATCCAAACTGGAAGTTGCTGTGAAGAAGGTTTCCCATGAATCAAGGCAGGGTATGAAGGAGTTCATTGCTGAAGTTGTTAGCATAGGCCGCATTCGACATCGCAACCTTGTCCAGTTATTTGGCTACTGTAGGCGAAAAGGAGAACTACTTTTAGTATATGCCTACATGTCAAACGGCAGTCTTGATAAGTATTTACATTCTGATGTGGACAAGACAACATTGTGTTGGGCTCAAAGGTTTCAGATCATCAAAGGCATTGCTACGGGCCTTCTCTACCTCCACGAGAAGTGGGAGAAAGTTGTCGTCCACCGTGATATCAAGGCAAGCAACGTGCTCCTTGACAGTGAAATGAACGGACACCTAGGTGACTTTGGGCTGGCAAGATTGTACGACCATGGCACCGATCTACAAACCACACATGTTGTAGGTACCATGGGTTACCTCGCCCCAGAATTGGTAAGCACAGGCAAGGCATCCCCACTCACAGATGTGTTTGCCTTTGGTGCATTCCTTCTTGAGGTAACCTGTGGGGAAAGGCCAGTGAACAGCAACATAAAGGATAATCATCAAGTGGTGCTTGTTGACTGGGTACTTGACCATTGGCGCAAAGGATCACTAACTGATGCAGTCGACAGCAAACTGAATGATGATTATAATGTCGACGAAGCATGCCTGGTACTGAAGCTAGGGCTGTTATGCTCACACCCATTTACCAACGTAAGGCCTACTATGCAAGAAGTGGTGCGGTACCTTGACGGCGATTTGCCGCTTCCTGAGTTGACGCATACTGACATGAGCTTCAGCCTGCTCTCTCTAATGCAGGATGAAGGGTTTGATCCATATGTACTTTCATACCCTTCATCAAAGATAAGCAGCTGTGGTACAATATCTGGCATCTCTGGAGGAAGATGATACAACTGGTCTTTGATATCATCGTCGTCTCGTATAATCTAGGGCCGATATATATACAGTCCTAAAACAAGTCTGTATCTCGTATTTACTGATATTTGTGATACCGGGTAAACACCCACTACCGGAAAACTGAAATTTGCCTAGTGCCAAGCTCTTTGCCAAGTGTTTTTTTTTTCAGGCACTCGGTAAAGAGGTTCTTTACCGAGTGCCAAATCAAAAACACCAAGTAAAAAAAAAACACACTTAGGCTCCGTTTGGATGTCGACATTGGAGGCTTTGGCATTGAATTGGCTTCAATACAAAATCAAAGCAGTATTGGTATTGGGTTACAATACCAAAGCCATTGTTTGGCTGCACACAAAATTGCTAGATGGAATCGAACCAGCCAATGAATACCAATTTGTGTTTGGATGTTCATAGCATGGCATTTGAGATTCGACCATCTTCTTCTCCTCCTCTGCACATGTGCCACCCATGCCTCGCCAGTCTGGAGCAGAGCTCCCGCAAACTGGCCGCCGGCCGAGGAAGGAGGGGGTGGGGGTGGGGTGACGCCTCTCAACATCGGAGGGAAGGCGGCGGGCGCCTCGCCGATGGATGGAGGACGGGGCCGGTGCGGCTCGCCAGTGTAGGGTGGAGTGGGGCGGCGCGCCTCGCCGTCGGAGGGAGGAGGGGGCAGCGCAGCTCGTTAGCAGAGGGAAGAGGAGCCCAGCGTGGCTCGTCGGTGAAGAGAGGAGGGGGTGGCGCGCCTCGCCGTCAGAGGGATGAGGGGGACGGCGCCCCTCGCCGCCAGAGTCGAAAGGGAAAGGGTGCCGACGCGTGCAATGGCGACTAGCGAGAGAGAGACGTGTGGTGCGGGGGGAAGCGAGGGGCGAGCCAATGCCGATGAATACGGAGGGGATGAGGTCAGAATTGAAAGAGTGGGTGCGGCTAAAGGCCCAATACCGCTTGGTATTGGAGGAGATTTCTAATTCTAATACTAAAGACATCCAAACAGCTGGTATCGAAGACACCCAATGCCAATTCCGAATTCCAGGCTTTAATATCTACATCCAAACGGGGTGTTAGCAAAGGGCCTCTTTGTAGAGTGTTTTTTTTCCACTCGGTAAACATAATATCCATGCACATTTTGAAGCCCTAAACGAATTCAAATTGAAAAGTTTTGAACTACAAATTTGTTTATCTTCTCAAGATCAACAACTCTTATTTAGATCATTTCTACATTTGACAAAGTGAAAATAAAATTGTTGGCAAATCTTATATATCGTTCTTGTAGTTTATGAAACTACAAAAGTGATATATGAAGTTTGTGAACAATGTTAGAATCACCATGTGAAATGAGCATATGGAAAAACAACCAAAACAAAGTTTGTAAATCTTGCGAAGTTATATAATTTTGTAGTTGGCAACTTTTTTATTTGAATTCATCTTGTCATGCAAAACTGCGTTTGTTTTTGATAACTTTAAAACTTGATTTTTTTTCAAACCACCTCGGATCGTAAAATAAAAAAATAAAGTTTGTAGATATCAAAAAGTTATGAAACTTTATAGTTGACATCTTTTTCATTTGAATTCATCTTGTCATGGAAAACTGCACCTTAATCCGCACAAATTTGAAATTCAAATTTTGTAAACGACCTCGGATAGGAAAACTCTCTAAATAAAAATTTTAGATCTCAAAAAGCTATAAAACTTTATAGCTGACAACTTTTTCATTTGAATTCATCTTGTCATGAAAAACTGCACCTTAATCCGCTCAAATTTGCAATTCAAATTTTGTAAACGACCTCGGATGGGAAAACTCCCTAAATAAAAATTTTAGATCTCAAAAAGTTCTAAAACTTTATATCTGACAACTTTTTCATTTGAATTCATCTTGTCATAAAAAAACTGCACCTTAACATTGGTGGATTCCATCATATATAAATAAATATATTCGTACTATTCTTTATAAATCTAGTCATCTTAAGATTGGTGGATTCCATCAAATTTAAGATGGAGACTTTTTTTTAGGACAGGGGTGTATATCATTATTTCTAGCAAAAAGCCGCGGTGTACACCCCTTGAGTTGTC
>DXKC01002917.1:0-12303 GCA_031170775.1 Cymbopogon citratus
AACAGAGCTTTCGTTTTTAAAAAACAGGGGCAACCGTGCAAAACGAAAAAAAAGGGGCAAACGAGCAATTAGGTTTTAAAATAGGAGCAACCGCACAATTGTCCCATTTTTATAACATTTAGAGATGGCATTGTTCGTCTAGCATAAATTTATCTCAATTAGCCAGTGAGGATTACTACAAGTGTTCCATATTTCTATTCTTCATTTTAACTTGAGTAACAGGTAGACAACTCCTGCTGACAGGTAATGTTGTTGATAAATAAGTGTTGATTATTGAGAGTTGAGACAGAAGAATCATAACTGGATGCACATTCTGATTGGTCAAGTACAATTCAGAACTAGATTGTAACTATTATCATTCCAGATTGCACTCTGTACACCTAGATTGTAGCAACTATCATGCAGTGATGCTATGTACCTCATCTTAGGTTAGTGTTACAATTCAGTAGCAAAATGTAGCTCCCTGATCCTGGTCATCTTGGAATATCGTTACTTGATTGCATATTTGTTGGTATCCCTGAATCATTCCCAGATAATGCAAGGAGTCTCTTTCATCACTCGATTCATTTCCTTTTCCGATACTCCCAGTTACAATTGCAAACAGGACTGCTGCTCTGAGAGAGTGCTAGTCGACGCCAGTGTGCCTATGCTTGTCCCAGCTATATACCCACCGGTCCATGCATTCTGTGGAACAAAAACTAATGCTGGTCAGAAACTTTTTTTTTCTCACTTCAAATATGAAATACTCAATCAAGTATTTATTAAAGTTTGTGGTGAGCCTATTGATCTTTTAACAAAAACAATAATCTAAAGCAGTTTTGTATGGCTTACCTGAAAATTAAATCCGCCTGTGACCCCATCGACATTAAGAACCTAGAGCAGAGCAAGGCCATCCGCAAAAAGTTAAATAAACTGTAAGTTTGCTGCTCCAGAATGTTTTGACTTCAAGAACGATATATTACCTCTCCTGCAAAGAACAAACTTGGCTGTTTCTTGCTTTCCATAGTGCCAAGTGATATCTTTAACAATAGGGAGGCAAGTTAGGTGTATGCAAGTTGATTTCATGTTCAAGAAAATTGCAGTTAAAGATTAGGGACCTCAGAAAGTGGAACACCTCCTGCAGTCACAAATTCATCTTTAAATTGGCCCTACATACAATATAAATCACAGTGAGCCATTGTTGATATCCTATAAATGATTGGCAAATTTCAGTTATCATATTATGATATCACACACCTTCCCGACAACCTCAAAAATCCACTGTTTCAACCGAAGGGCTATTGCGTTTAGATGATTATTTGGCATGGAGGCCCAGTGCTTATCACCATCTAAACTCTGCAAAGGTCAAACTTTCCCTGATAAAATCATCTAATTAAATGGATAAGCAAAGCACTGTTCAGTAATGGTATCACCTCCTGTTCTAGCAGGAATCTCCAAAATCTCTTCACCAGGCCAAACTCCGTGGGGAACGTGTTATTCACTTTGTGCTTCTGCAGTTCAAATTCATCGTTATTTTTTTATGGAACTGTTAGAATATTTCTCTTATGATTTTGAAGGCCATTTAAAACTCTGTTAAAAATATTCCAATGTGACAGACGGAAGCTGCAGTTATTATTTGTGCTGGTAAAGTCAAATATCATCTCAGCAAGCCAAATAATTAGTAAGACTCAGAACTATTGCAGCAATATGCTAGAGTTTCACAGCTCGTTAAAGCAAAAGAAAATCAAGAGTAGTGAAACCAGGAAAAGATTCAGTTTCTTTTGAAGGCACTAACTTAAGTGGGTAAAGGAAAGGGTACAAAGAAAGAAATGGACCGCATGCTGATCTTTGTACTGGAATAGGACGCGCTTCAAGTCCTCAATATGAATATCAGGTACAAAGTCAACCATAAGTTTTCCTGTGTTGAGAGAAATGTATTAGCAAAGTGGATACTACTGAGTGTACAGAAAGTCAACCATCAGATATCTTGTTCTCAATTTTAAACTATCTGGTGAAACTGAAAAGGAAAATATCAGATGAAGAGTGGATCACCAGAGAAACGAAGAAAACAGGATATGCAACATATGTTTGTTCTCAGAAAGGTGCCATAAAAGGTTAACAGAAAGTACTAACATTTGGATTTATGAAGACAAATAACATTCTAAATGATACTAAATTTAGTATGACAAAGTAATGGTCCATAGGTGCAATGTTATCAAGTCGTCCAACTAATCGCGATTAGTTGAGCTGATCGGTGCCATGGGGATCAACTATGCACTACAATTAGTCACGATTAGTCGGGCTGATCAGTGCATGGCGAATAGGATCGATTTGATGATTTGATAACATTGCTTAAGTGTCCAAAACTCCAAATGCTCCTAAGGCTGTAAAAATTTCTAATACGAAGAGTCAGGTCATTAAGAAATTTGCTAATATGCATACATTCCTAAATCATAACTCAGGAAAGTCACCATTGCTCGAAAGTAACAAAAATAACAACGGAAAGTGCAAGGGACTCCTGGAACTCCAAATAAAAGAAGAATGCGATCTGGATCTACCTAAAAAAATGATGATCACAGACTACAAAACTAGAGAAATATAATAATGATGCAATTGCACCCATTATTCAAACTAGTGAAAGTCCTGTACACTTTAATTGCATCATACCTTGGTAGTTGCACTGATGTAGATCACGAGCTCCCCATGCCGACAACCGCAGCACAACAGGCCCACTAAGACCCCAGTGTGTAACTAACATAGGCCCAGTCTGTAAAGACAAATCGCTTGGGGTAAGTAACTAGTTGTATACCTCTCTAAGAGCCAGACAAATGATGAAAACAAATGACATGTTCACCTGAGTTAATTCGGGGATACTTTTTTGAACACCATCTAGCTTCAGTTTTGCTTTGACTATTGGAAATGCAACCTACATGGCAGAAAGAGAAAAGGGTAAAAGTCATTGCCGCTCAGTACTCCTGTTAGAAACAAAAACCAACTGCACAATGAGGCTTCCTTCTGTAAGACACAAGTCTTGATGTTTAACCATGTTCCTGGGTAGCAAATAAATTATGGGCACTAGGCAGGTAAACAGAGGAAACTCATGTAATTTGGCTGCACGACTTACAAATTATCACTATTTTATTACTGGATAGAGTAACTCTTAGAATGGAATTGAAATAGCTTCTGTGGATGCATACCCCAGAGAGATCAGCCAGGCGCTTGTCTGAGATTTTAAATGTGAATAAGCTGGGCACTGGTGCAATAATGGAATGACCGAGTTGTGCAGCAATTGAATAGCCCTACAGGTAAGAAAATTGTTAACTTTCTGCCCTATACGATATGGCGACAAAATATGAAGATACAATGTGAGGGGCAAAAAAGAATTCACATACTTGCTGGCTGCTACCTGTAGCAACCAAAACATAGTTAGCGTTGATATAATCAACAAGATCGGCGGTACGTTTCTCAACCTTGATAACAAACTTTCCATCTTGAGCAACAGAGGCACTAGACACAGATTTGCCGGCCTGCAGAGAAACTTCCATTTGGTTTTGAAGTGTGGTTAGGGAGTGGCGGCAGTAGCATGAGGAGGAATTAACAGGAAAGGCAATTATTTAGCAAGAGGTACCCCCAAGCCTTCTTGCTTCGTTCAGTAGACAGTCCACAACTGAAGCTGAATTGTCAGTGACAGGGAAGACTCTGCCATCGTCCTCCGTCTATGAGATGGCAACCAACAAGGGGAACGGGAAGGGAGCAACGTTAGCAGCCAGAAGGCGTGGAGGAATGCATACAGAATACAAGATTCTGAAGCAACTAGCGTGCTACCTTAAGCTCGACACCATGATCTGTGAACCAGCGCATGGTATCCTGCGGACCATGAGCAGTAAAGAAGGATCCTCGGAGCTCTTTGTTCCCCCTAGGGTAATTCCTCGCCAGTCCCTGCAAATAACGCAACAAATGAGCACTGCTGATATGTGTGCAGCAACCCACGGCAATGCTAGTGAAAGGACGGATGACGGCGTGGGCACCAGAATCTAGGAAGAGCAGGAATTGCGCATTACCATGGGCTCAAGATGATGGCCATTGGTCACGTTGCAGCGGCCACCGCCGGAGATCTTGACCTTGGACAAGAACCTGCCTTTCTCGACGACCGTGACGCTGAGGCGCGGAGCAAGTGTCTTAGCTCTTATGGAGGCGTAAACGCCCGCCGCGCCGCCCCCCACCACGACCAACGACGGCTCCTCCTCCTCGTGTTGCCCCTGCACACAAGCGTTGTGGTGGGGGGACATGGCATGAGAGAGCTTGGCGACGACAGGGCGGCACATGGGTCTTACTTGCTCGCTAGGAGAGGCGGGGATAGATGAGAGACAGGTCGTCGTCCTGCAGAAGGCGGTGGCGCGGCGAGCGGTGGCGAGTGTGGGCTGGAGGCACGGCGGCATTTCGTCGAACAGCTCCGCTGCTGCAATCTATCTCTGCTCTGCCCAGCTCCAGCTGACGGGCACAGGCAGGTGGAAGAATCACCTGAATTAATTGGGCCCACCCTTTGTATCTAATTGCTTGCTGACGATGATTTGGGCCGGGCCTGCTTCCTCTAACTGGGCTCCATGCTGCACGGGCCTGCACGCCATCCGGCTCTCCGGACGGGGCCCACAAACTTTTCTTAAAAGTATTTGTCACAATATGACTTTTTCAGGGTCTTTGATCTATATATTTGGCTGTTATTTATTTTAGATACATACCCTCCAGAGCAAAAAATATTTGTCACAATATGACTTTTTCACGGTCTTTGATCTATATATTTGACTGTTATTTATTTTAGATACATTCTTAAAATCCTCAAAACTTAAGAGATTGCAAGGATATGAAAATATAATTTTCTTGTTTCCATAGTAAATAATTTCAAATTATTAATTTGTAGGTTTTTTTGTTATGACATGAACAATATTGTCAACCGATATTTATTT
Organism: Cymbopogon citratus; assembly: GCA_031170775.1. Taxonomy (NCBI): domain Eukaryota; kingdom Viridiplantae; phylum Streptophyta; class Magnoliopsida; order Poales; family Poaceae; genus Cymbopogon; species Cymbopogon citratus. The sequence continues at coordinate 4,944 of DXKC01002917.1, forward strand.
TTCTTATGACAGGATGTGCCCCGCACATTTTGCTTTCCAAGTATTCCCTCCGTCCAAAACACTTAGGCCCTATTTTGATGATGTTATTGGAGAGGGAGAGGGTAGTTGCGTCCACTCTAGTAAACCTCATTTACTTAGATCACTACAGTTGAGCTTGATTGTAAATCAGGCCTCCTGCAATGCCTCAATTGAAGCAGTGCAACATTACTTGCATATTGATTTGAGTATAATGCTATAAACGGAAGAGTATCCGCCTTTATAATCCTTGGGAAGATCAGTGGCATCCAGTTGTGTATAAAATAAAAAGAAAAAAAAACGAAGTTGTGGCAGCTACCATCCTTGACCGTACAGACAGACGGACAGACGTTGTGAACCGACAAGGTCACGGATGCACGAGTCTACAGTGAATCATGCATGGGCTACAAGGGTCTTGTCGTCTTCACTTTCAACGTCCGACACGAGGGTCATGCAATCAGGAATAATAATCACAGAGATCAAAGTTGCCTCTTTGGTTGCTAACTATAGTGGAGTACGTACTACAAGGAAATGGAAAAATAATGAATGGATAAGTGGCCAGCAGACACCATCGTGCCCAGCCATGAACTTCTCAGATGATATCTTTGGTCAGGATCGAGATCTTCTAGTTGCGATGGAAAGAAAAATAATAACAATGATGACGTATAAAATATAATATATCCTTTCCATCAATCACACAGCTCAGAGAAAGATTTATCCACACAAATCTAAGCAGCTGGCCTAGCCTGCCCAGCCAGTTGCAGCCATCTTGCATTGCATTTTGGCAGATGATGAAACTTAACTAGAGTCTACATGCAACAGATCTGCAGATCTGGACGCAAACCACATTATTCCAGGGAGGAAGCATCTCAAGCTCAACTCCATACATGCAGATGCATTCATTCATTCGTTCATTGAAGCTCACATGCCACACGCAGAGAGGACACAGCCAATGATACGAGTTAGTGAGATCTGACTGGCAATGCCTTTGGCCCCATGCATATGATCGATCCATCATTGGCAGGTCAGTTAGAATTGAATTCCACAGCAAGAGAGGATGTAGAAACACAGAATCACAAGCATGCACCCAATCCCATCAGTGGCCAAAAACTCTGTGCTCCCCTCAAAGCACTTATTTATATAGCCGAGCAAGGTTCATAAATTGATTGTCATACCATGTGAGGCAAAGACAGAAATAGGGGATTACAGAGAGGGATCTGTCTCAGTTCAGGTACTTGTCGGTGCTTGCAGTTCGGTTAAATAGACAAAACAAAGAGAAGCCAACCACCATCAAATTCACACGTCGGTGGGCAAAAAGGAAAAGAAGAAAAAAAAGAAAAAACTTCTTCTGGACGGGCAAAATTACACTGTGTACGACTGCTGGATGGTCTCGATGTCAAGCCCCTTCAGCTTCACAACAGACTCCACATGCCCCTTGAGTGTGTGAAGCTCCCGCAGCCTGTAAAATAACAATCATGAATCCAATTCGCATCGTTGTCAAGCAACTTTAAAGCTGTTTCTAACTATTGCCTACCAGCACAGCAAAAAGGCGCTTTTCACCCCACAAAAGCATCTATCATCAGTAGTAATAATGCATTCATGAAAAAGGAAAGGAACAGGGGTGGGCCTAACTGCTTAAAGAATAGCACACATAAGAAAACACTAATTACTGCTCGTTCTATTTAGGAACAAAGTGGTTTGTGATCTTACCTTGCAATCTCAGCCCTCCTCTTCGCCTCTTCAGCCATCTGGTTCAGCTCATTGTGCCCAGCCTTCTCTGGGAACATCTTGGCATCAGGTGCCTGTAGCCCATGCAGGGTCCTCTGTGCATGTGCCCACTTCAGCTCCCTCTCTTCCCTACCAAAGTCCTTCTTCCTTGTGAACGCAATCTACAGAACGATGATGGGAATTAGTTCACACGCTCATGGTGCCCGAAACTCCGATAGACAATTGAAACATGTGCAGCACATATTATTAGCTTATTACCCTCTGCTCAATGACAAGATCCCATGCTTTCCCACTAAGAGCATATCTGATGAGGAACTTGATGATATCAAGCGGGAAGTAGAAGATGATGTTGTAAAGCCACACAATACCAGCCCAGCCCCATCCAATGCCTTTGATCGAAGTGAATGCCCAGTCGGCATACACAGCAATCAGTGTTGCAATCTGCAATTAAACGGGAGATTTTAGCTCAATGTAACTTATAACTCCTGAAGAAACATTTCACATGGAAAGGGAGTAAGAGCTTACCAGCTGTGCAACCAAGAAAGCAAAGACCAATAGAAACCCAGGGCGCTCCACAAATGACCAACTCCGGGACCTTGTCACAAAGATGAGGGCTTGGCTGACGGTGCTGACTTGCAGGTAAACAGCAGAGGCAAGCTTTTGGAAATCATCTTGAGCCGTCTTCTCAAGGCTTTCAACATGAAATATTTTCTGCAATATTTTTCACACCAATAAGCAAAAATAAGGCCCTAAAGTAACATTAGTTCTCTAGCCAACCTTAGTGTTAAGAAAAAAAAATCAACTGAACTAAGATTCATCGAAATCCAAATGCAGTTAAGCATTTGCAAGACTCCTTACTGGGAAAAAGTTTGTCTTGTATGCAGCCCAAAAGAAGATGACAGTCATCATTGCCTGATATCCACCAAGAACAACTCCAGTTGTGAAAATTTCAGCCAGCTTCCAGCTGTCGGGTAGTGGGGATGGTTTTACACGATCCTTTGATATAGTCATTATGGTACCTATTCATCACATCAAATGGTCGAATAGCATTATAACCTTTTTGGGTTTTTACTTCAACTTCTTTCAAAGACAGACGGAGGAAAGTACCATCATTTAGAATTGCAATGATTAGGACCATGAATGGGGGGAAATCAAATTTCCAAATGAGGGCAAGGAGCATAAATCCAAGCTGTCAAATTAAGGGAAAACCGGTAGTTAAAACTTCAAGCAATATTGTAGGATGCATGGGAATATCACAAAGGTTTTGCTTCTGTTGAATCCAGTAGAAATTTAATCAAACAGAATCAGCATGCAAAGATCTAAAAGTTTCAGCTTGGAAGTACTGACACTAACAGACATATAAGACTTACCACAATACGAATGGTGATCGAGACAGCATAGATCTGACATAATAAAAAATGCATTAGTCAATTAGCACAAGGAAAAACATAATACAATTGAGAGCATTTCAACTTCTAGAATACCGTGTAATTCTTCATACGCTGGAAAATAGCGCGACTGGTAAGCACAGCACTAATGATCACACTAAGTCCTGGTTCTGTGAGGACAATATCTGAAGCACTCCTGGCTGCGTCAGTTGCATCGGCAACAGCAATACCGATATCAGCTTTCTTCAGGGCTGGAGCATCATTTACTCCATCACCAGTCATTCCACAGATATGCTTCCGTGCTTGCAGACGTTTCACGATCTCATACTTATGTTCTGCAGAAAAATAATTACTCAATTATACAGGATAAAAATTTATGCCGCTTCCCAACAATATTTATTCCTCCTAAACCATACCAGGGAATACACCAGCAAAACCATCGGCTTTCTCGATGAGATCATCAACAGGTAAAGCAGCAATAGACTCATCCTTGTTCTGCCCTAACAAAGCAGAAGAAGGATACATATTTGTACCCATTCCTAGACGGCGTCCTGTTTCCTTTCCAATTGCCAACTGATCACCTGAACATTAGAAAATAAATCAAAATGCTGGGACCAAGAGAGACAAAGATTATTATTGTCAGTGTAATGAAGCCACCAGCCCACCACAAGGAAACAGTGTACTTCTATCAGGATGTGTTCTATATACTTCTATGACTGGATAGGATAATATCAAAGGCATAGTCACTGAGAAACAATGAGCTGAATAAATAGAAAGTGTGATTATTTTGATAATATTCAGTTGGCAGTATACCAGTGATCATCTTGACATTAACACCAAGGTTGAGTGCCCTCCGAATTGTTTCAGCACTGTCATGTCTTGGAGGATCAAAAAGTGGCATGAGACCAACAAAGTGCCATGGACCACCAGGACTTTCTTTCCTCCCCTCAGGTACTTCCTACATAAGAAAAACAGAACAGTTTACCACTAAGACAACATAGGCATAACACTGGTGGAACTACGCAAGTGGTGTGAGTGATAGACAAATGACCTCACATTTCTTTAAAACAAAATGGACCTTTTCACCCCAAAAAAAATGGACCTAAGAACCTAAGACTCATATTATTCTTGTGGTCAGTGCAATGCAAATAGCAAGACAAGATAGAAGCTGCATTGTCTTCTCACCTGATATGCTACAGCAAGCGATCTAAGTCCACGCTCTGCAAATTTATCAATCACAGCATGGACCCTCCTCTCTATCTCTGACTTGTTGTGAGCCAAATGGAGAATCTGCATCCAATTTATAGAGTATATGGCAACAGGTTATATGCATGCATTATGCAATGATAATCCAAATGTAATGCTTTCATTAGGCAATGCTGAGATATCAAGACATCACTGGTTAATTCTTGATTCTTGTTGTACCTGCTCAGGTGCACCCTTACTAACACGATACATTTTCCCATCACCATCAATATATGTCAGTGCTGTCCTTTTGTCAGTAGGATTGAATGGTAGGAAGTGAACTTCTTGGATGCCAGCACGTGCCTTCATGAAAACATGGACAAAGAGCCATCTCATTATAATAAGTAATATAATCATGATTCTCTGCTTCGAGACTGTAACAAAGCAATACCTCTTTAGGATCAGCTAGCATCCCAACAATAGCAGTATCAATAGCATCTTGGTTTTCTGTACGAGATGCTCTAGCAGCCATGAGAATCACTTGGTCCTGAGTAATGCCCCTTTCAAAAACCTGCATTGACAAATTTAAAGTTATTTAATAAAACAGACATGAGAGAGCTAAGAGAATACTAAAAATAGCTGTTCTTGTCATACGTCAACAAGGTTCTTGTCCACAGTAAGCTTGTTCAGGGTCAGAGTTCCTGTTTTATCACTGCAAAGAACATCCATGCCAGCCATCTCCTCGATTGCAGTCATTCTCTTTGTGATAGCTCCCTAAAGAAACATTATTTTAACTATATCAATTGAGATTCAAGGGGGAAAAAAAGATGCAATGGATATGAATGATCCATATACGAACCTGTTGAGACAAACGATGGGACCCAATAGCCATAGTTACAGATAGGACTGTCGGCATGGCAATGGGGATGCCTCCAATGAGAAGGACAAGGAGGTTGTCGATCCCAGGGCGGTATGCCCTGTGCTGGATAGGATACATGACAATGATCTCAACAAACATCCCCACAGCGATTGAGCAAATGCAGAAGTTCCCAATAGCCGTCAAGACCTGCACAAACCAAGTGATATAATATAAGCAACGAAGTACATTGACAATTCAGTCCAGAATACATGCACAGGAGACAGGGCATCCAATATTACCTTCTGGAAATGGCCAACTTGGTTTGTGGAGTCAACAAGATGAGCAGCCTTTCCGAAGAAAGTGTGAACACCAGTGGCAATCACAACAGCTTCGATTTCACCCTGCTTGACCGTCGAACCAGAATAGACACCATCACCGGGACCTTTGGTGACCGGCAGGGACTCTCCGGTAAGGGCAGACTACAATGCAAGAGAAGTTATGAGGAAAAAAGATCAGAAGGGCTCATCAAAGGCTAAGTTATTGTAACAAGTGATGGCAATGTGAAGAACCTGATCGATCTTCAAAGGATCCCCCTCAAGGAGGCGTGCATCTGCAGGTATGATGTCTCCGAGTTTAATACTGACAATGTCTCCTGGTACAAGAATGGCTGCCTCTTCCTCGGTCCATCGACCGTCACGAAGCACCTGAAGAAATAAAAGTCAGTTCGCACTTCTTTGAGGGGCTCAGGAAACACATGAAGCCTCCTCCTTCCTTGGGAGCATAGTGAAACTGCATAGAGGTGTGTCACTGACAAACCTTGGCTTTAGGTGCGAGCCGAGCCATGAGAGCTGCTGCAGCATTACCGGCATTGTTTTCCTCGATAAAACTGATTGTCGAGTTGATGACAAGCAGAGTTATGATACCGACAAAGTCCTGCCAATCTGGTGGCTTCCCCTGAGGACATACATAAACACAAGACAAGTACAACTCAGAATACATTCCAACCGTGAACGAAGGTACCAAAGGAAAAGAGCTTGGAAATGGAATTTGAAGTCTGCTAGTAGGTTTCTGTGACCTACCCCTCCATTGGCAAGAGCAATGGCCATGATTGCTGCAGCCTCCATAACCCAGGAGAGTGGATTCCACATGAAGCCCAAAAACTTGAGGAATTTGCTCTCCTGCGGCCATCAAAATCCCAGCTTTAAGCAATTATTACATGTGTTTTCTCCAGTAAAGTTGGGGGGGAAAAGCACAAGGAGTAGTGACGTGAGTGAAAGCAAACCTCCTTCTCCTCGAGCTTGTTGGGGCCAAAGATTTCGAGTCGCTGCTGCGCCTGATGAGTGGAGAGACCCTCGCGGCTGCATCTCAGATTCTCGAACACCTCCTCGAGGGGGATGTTCTCCTGCAGAGACGAGAGGAAAAGCAGTAGGCGGGGTCAGTTGAATTGAGCAAGACAATTGTTATCACGCAACAAGCTTTTTTGTTTTTTTGAGAAAATTGCCTACTACTACTACTAGGTAACGACTGGTATGCCCCCAACGTCTCTACTAACTTGCCAGGTTTACCAATTCCTAGAGAGAACCTAGAAGAAGAAGTGACGAACGAAGCAGATTTGAGAAACAGCTAGGTAGGTAGAGAAATGAAACGTCGCTATACCAAAATGTCAGTCACCTAGAATTCGGGAATCCGGAGAACAAGCATAAATGTTTTTTTGTTGCTAGACTAGAGAGATGAAGAGGAGAGGAACGGCAATCTAGCCTCGGAAAAGGAGGCTAGAAAGGCGCAAGCTTTCTTCTTTTTTCTCTCTCTCTTCCCAACAAGGAGAGGAGAGACGTTGTGCGTGCAACAGCACACACAAGAATGAAGAATTCGTTGGGGAAGAAAAGGAGGAGAAGAGGCATACATACCAGGTCGACGGCCTCCTTGAGGACGGCCTCGAGGTTGCCCTCCTTGTCAGCCATGGCGGCGGCACCTCCCCACGGATCTCCCTCCCGACCTCGCTGTTCCTGCTGGTGTGGTGGTGGTTCCCCCTTGCAGTTCCAGATTTATAATATGCAAACAAGAAGGAGGCGGCCGCGCCGGAGGAGGCTGAGCTTGCTCGGTGGTGAATGTGGGTTGGTTTTCACCCCGTGCCGTGCACAGACGGATTCCGACGGGTGGGTGAAAGAAAGTGCGAGGGCGGGCG
>DXKC01002918.1:0-10519 GCA_031170775.1 Cymbopogon citratus
GACTTCTCTAGAACCGGAGCGTAGCTCCGCTCTCCCTAACTCTCAACTAACTAATCTACTACATTAGAAAGTCTAACCCTAATTCTCTAGAGAGAGAGAGCATCCTTCAGGGGAGCCCTCTCATCTCCACAATGAGATAATGAATTATTGATTTTATGAATGAATCTCTTAGGGGTCAGGGGCCTGTTTATATAGCCCCGTAGGATGCAACACAGCCCTCAGATCAAACCGACCTAAACATGCGGTTATTATTAATCCTCAAAGGCGGTGGATCAGGAATCCGCGAGGCTGAAGCTGATTGGTTGAGCTGGACCGGCTCCCGCTCCGGGCGGCCGCCCGGCTACCGAGCTCGATCGGGATCTCCTTTGGCCGACAGCCTTCTCGAACCTTCCAGATCACAGAAAAGTTATTGTTCGCCCTTTTCTCTCCATGTAAACCTGACATGTGGACCATCTTTGGTTCTTTTCAGCTGTCACCCTATAGAAACAGACATTCACAAAAACTCATGGAATTCTGTTAGCGTAACCCCTATTTCTAGATGGTATTTATATTTAAGTCCTTTTCATGTTTAGTTGACTATTAAAATTAGGAGTTATCTACCGTCAACAACGCACTCGCCAATCCGGCCGGCATGCTAGTGAGAATAGATCTTCATCAACAGTTGTGCCTTGGTAGTTCAATCTTGTAATCTGCAAGTTCAAAACATACAGAATAAGTTTTTTGAAAATGTACTGTATCATAAATTATTAGGTCATGTTCGAGAAGTTGCACACACATGATCCTCGAACCACGCAGCAAATTGTTTTGATATCACTTTTTCAACATCATTGATCCCTTGTTCTTATAATTCTGCCCTATACATGCTACAAAGGAAGATAATTAGTTCTTTTGTGACACTAGTATTGAAATTAAGATGGGTGAAATGAAATGACTGGATGTACTCACTTTTTGTATTCATCAGCCTCTTCGTAGCTATTTAGAACAAACCAAAGAGTTATAGTCTTTGTCTTGGTAGTGAAGTATTGAAGCTCCCAACAGGTTAATACCATAACCAAAAATAGAGAAACCATTGGGTAAGATGTTCTCTTCTCCATCTAAGTTTCTTTTAGGCCTAGTGAGCCTAGTAATGATGTCATTGAAATAGGGTGAGCGTTGGGTCATACGCTCATAGGCAGTGTATGCCTCTGCAATACATCCTTCAGGCCTTGCTTGATTGCACACAAAATGCTTAAAGGTGCCCAACCTTCTCTCAATGGGATACATCCACCCATACTGCACCGGTCCCCTAAGTAGTGCCTCATTAGGTAAGGCTAGGTGAACCATAACATTGAAGAATGCTCGAGGATAAATTTTTCTAGCTTGCAAAGGATGATGTGGGTGTATTAACCCCTATATCCTCACGGCTAGTCTTGGTCCGCTCGCCATGAAGGCCCACAAGATCAAGACGTATGGGGTAATAGTACCAAATAGGCTACTTTACTTGTAACTCTGTCCCTTCATCATATAAGGAGGGGCAGAGGTCCCTAGAAAAAGATATCTCCTACCAGATTACATCCACATCTCAATCATGTAACTCAGGACGTAGGGTATTACGCAAAGGTCCCTAGAAAAAGATATCTCCTATCTAAGAGACGTTCTCTCAAGGCAATACAATCCACAAAGGACGCAGGACGTAGGGTATTACGCATCTCATGGCCCGAACCTGGATAAATCTGTTTGTCCCGTTCTGTGTCACGCTCGATCGCTATTTCTAGATAGCCCTTTGCCTAAATAACTACCGTGGGTAGCCCCGTGGTAGACTGTCTCGCATATCTCATCGACATATGAGCACAATGTCTTCCTTCATCTTGTGTAGTGCATCAACCTTTAGAGTTTTAGAGCAAAGTTGTCTAAAAAAACCTACCCAATTCAGCAATTACTTCATATACGTCTTTGTGCACCAAACCATGAAGGCCAACTGGTAAGATACGCTACAGCATTATATGACAGTCATGTGTTTTCAGCCCAAGCATTGTTCCTCCTCCCTCTAGATTGACACATCTTGATATATTAGAGGCATAGCCATCTAGGAACTTAACATTGCTCACAAATTCCAAAAACTTCTTCTTTGCATCTGGTTGTAGGACATAACAAGCTCTTGGCTTTGATGATGAACTACCACTATCATCTTGCAAATGAAGCTCTTTTTCATACCTCTGTCCTCCAAATCTAGTCTAGCATTGATGGTGTCCTTTATCTTGTTTGGAACATTTAGTAGAGTGTGCAGAATGTTTTCACATATGTTTTTCTATATATGCATAACATCAAGGTTGTGTTGTAGATTCAATTTTGGCCAGTACTCCAAGTCTTACAAGCTAACCTTCAGATGCCATACTAGTCCATCATTACGGCATTGTTTTTTTGGTTTTGGCTTATCTGGATTCTTGCCTGGAACATAGCAAACTTCATTCAACCTTACCATAACCTCATCTGCACTAAATTTCCTTGGCTTCTCTATTTTTTCATGCATGCCATTGAAAGATCTGTTTGTCCTCCATTTATGATTCTGAGGGAGGAAACGTCTATTGTCTAATAAACCAATTTTGTTTCTAAGACTACAGGAGCATGGATCCTCATCACAGTGTGTGCATGCAAAGTAACCTTTAGTGGTTCTTCCTGACATGGTGCCTAATGCAGGTAAGTCATGGGAAGAATCGCTGCACGCAGGCTAAAGTCTTTGCCTTCAACTACATCATAAGTTCTGAGACCCTTCCAAAGCTTTACCATGTCTGCTATCAGAGGCTGCATGAAGACATGGAAATCTTTTCCTGGTGATTTTTTGCCTAGAATTATTAAAGCAAGCATATAATTGGATTGGTCCATACACATCCATGGTGGTAAATTATATGGTACCACTATCACAGGCCATGTGCTATATGAATTGCGCATCTGACCAAATGGGTTGAATCCATTAGTAGCAATGCCTAACCTTAGACTCTAGGGATCATCTGCAAAAGACTTAAAAGTCTCATCAAAATCTTTCCAAGCTTCCCCATCAGCAGGATGTCTCATTTCATTATGGATGGGTACCCTCTTTTCCTTGTGCCATCTTGCGTACTATGCCCGCTGCTTTGATATGAAAAGCCTTTGAAGCCATGGAATTATTGGAAAGTAACGAAGGACCTTGTGAGGAACTTTCTTTTTGCCCTCTTTGTTCACTTTCCATCTAGTGAAGCCATAAATTGGGCAATGTTTAGCTTTTTCATCGTCCTTCCAAAACAAGGCACAATCATACTTGCACACATCAATACTAACATAACCAAAACCAAGCTTCCAAAGCAAGCCTTTCATCTCACTATAGGACTTAGGAAGTCCAGTCACATTTTTCAAAGATCCAGAAAGCAACTTAAGCATAGCATCGAACCCTGATGTTGTTATCCAATTGTACACTTTGATATGCAATAGTTTGATAATAAAAGATAGCCTAGACTCCTCAGTGCAACCTGGATAAAGTTCATGCTTTGCCTCTTCCATGATTTGCTTATATAAGTCACCACCAAAGCCATGGGTTGATGCATCATGCAAATCTTGAATCAACCCCTGAACTCCCCTTGCACCATCATCTAAGACATTTCCTGCTTGTCCAACATAATTCACTTGATCCTCCATGGTCATATCCATCCCATGACATATGTTCAGGTACAACATCATCGTGTTCTCTATTGTAACCTTCACCAGCATCATCTTGTCCAACATCAGTCTCTTCTTTTCCATGGTGAATCCACCTAGTATAGCACCTGGACATACTATTCAGTCCAATATCCTCCTCTACATAAGATTGACTTTTTTCTCTTCGGTTCAAGCATTTTCGGCATGGGCACTTGATCTTTTCATCTTCACTGTATATACTTCTGACATGTTCCATAAACTGTTGCACCCCAGCCATGAAGCACGGCATAAATGGGGCACTATTATAAATCTAGCTTCTGTCCATCTCGACCTGGATAAATATTTATGTGCCAAAAATTTAAACCTCAACATGGATAGGCAGTTCATATGTTCATTCAAAAAATAGACAGTGAATGCATGATGTACCAGCTGATAGCTTGGGTGGGCGTTGATGTAGCAGCTGCTGGGCACCTGCTTGAAACAACAACAATGCAGTAGTTACCCTGCATCTGGGGTGGCCATCGGTGTGGGCACTTGCTTGATCCGGCCTAATGAAGGTGGGGGTGCACGGCAAGCTTACTGGTGGAGTTGGGAGAGGGCGGCGAGGTAGTAGGTGAGCTCACCGGCGAAGGAGCAGCTCGGGGCGTCGGAGAGGTAGCAGATGTGATAGCCGGCACCGTCTCAGTGTAGGGGTCGCAAGCAAGCACGACCAACTGAGATGGGGATAGGGCGGTGTTGACATTTCTAACACCACCTAGTGTTAGGTTGTCACAGTCCTAACATGGCGCCAAAAATATTGGTACTAAATGATATGCTATCTAGGAATGAACAATGGATCCGCAAGCGCACAGATAATACCGCTGTAGCATTTTAACCGGGAGTATTCCAGGTATCATTATTTATATTTTTACACTACTAGGTATGTGCTCATCAATGACGCTCCACTTTTGTCACTGAAGACCCCCAATTCATCACTAAAATTCATCTGTGACGAATTTGTGATGAAAAGTCGTTCCTCATGGAATGAGCATCATAGATTGACTACCGTGATGAAACATGAATTTTCATCATAGATGTACATTCATTCTATGACCAAACAGACATCGTCATAGAAGTGAATCCATTCTATGATGAAATATTTTCATCATGGATGTGCGCTGTTTTCATCATAACATGCTGTTCCGTTAACCTGACAGACGGCGTTTGCCACGCTGGCAGCTGGCGTGGCTCCTGACATGGCGGGCCACGTGGCTGATGACAAGGCACGACATGTGGCAGGCCACGTGGCTGCTGATGTGGCAGCTGACGTGGCTACTGATGTGGCTGCCACGTGGCTGCTGACTGGCGATGTCACGTGTCCTTATTTTATTGGGCCACATGGCACACTCCGATTGGTCCACGTAGCGTACTGTGATTGAATGACATTTTCATCACAGAATTTAATATTTTCATCACAGATCAAAATGCAATAAGGTCACATAAACTTGAATTTTCATCACTGATTACTTTGTAATAACATCACAGGACTCAAAATTTTGGTCACTGATCATATTATACTAACAGCAAACCAAATACTTCTATAACTTAACAGATCCAGTATTATGGTCACCATAGAACTGACACTACTCAACTCAGTTCATATGTAACATAGAACAGTAGATCATAGCCACTAAACCAACCACCAGAATAACATAGACCAGCAACTAAACAAGCTGCAGCAACAAAACACATCTAAACTAGGGACATAGCCAACCACCAGCAACAGCACTTTCATCTCTGTTCAGTGAAGATCACAGCAAATTGGCACCCACCAGCAACAACAGTCTGCATACACAAAATCAGCAGCACCGACCAGCGAGTATGAGCAGCTCATGTCGAAGAAGCGGCTGCAAGAAGAGCAAAGTAGATTAACTATAAATTGCACACATTATTGCAATGCATAACATAACACTATAGAGAAGAAACATGCAGGAGGAACAAGTGGAGCAGTAAGTTTGATCAGGCAGAAGAAAAAACATATTATAACTGAAACATCAGGTATCATTGGAAGGAATTTGAAGATCCAATTCCTAGGAAGGGAAGACATGGGTATATGCCATCACAAGAAAATAGGCCATCATAATCACCAGAATAAATAAAAAAATTAGACAGTAGTGCATGTCATCACACAGTTCAGTATGGATTTGGCAGTCGAATAAATCCTAAACCACATAGTGTAGTGGCAGTGAAACATGAGATGATCAAATATGCTTACAGTATCACCTATAACTTACATAAGCTTTGAGATGCTCATACAATGCCTGCAGCTAACCCAGGAGCGCCTTCTCTGAACCATCATGTTTCACGTGGCATGGGAAAAGTAGGTTCCTTGTTTTTCACGAACTTCACAAAGGATGGGAAAATCATTGATCCCCTGTCATTATGCAACAATATCAAATCATGTTTCATAAGAAGTAAGTCAATTGTTGAAGCTCAGAATTGAAATGTTAGCAACAGAATAACCTAAAATAATGCTTCAGAGGAAAATTAATAGTGGAGATAGCAATATTGCAAGTATTTCACAAGCTAGAAATCAGAGACTTGATAGATCCTATTGCAAATGCTGCTAAAACTTATGACCACTATGCCTGAAAAATATATAGCTTTGTTAATAGAAATATGTCAAACTCTAATCAGGCTACTTACACGAGCTGTAACTTGATAGAACCGAGCTAAGTTAATAAGTCAAACTTCCTAATCAGCCTACTTACATGAGCGGATCAGCTTTAGTTTTTAGACAGAAAACTGAATCTAATTCACAACCTATGTTAGTACTGAAATAAGTACATGAACAACTAAAAACTAAAGCATATTCAGAGTCATGTAAGTACTATAATTAGAAAATGGACAGCAGTATAGTGCTGCTCGGTTCTTCACAAAACTAAGCCGTAACTTGAATGCAATGGAAGCTAATTTACAACATTGTAGAATCTAGCCATTATCTCTTTCAATTTACAATAGATGCAAGAGCATTTGATAAAATTAAGCCTGCAGAAAAACTGAAGGAAATCTCATTACTAATGCGTGCAGGGGCAAAGGTTCAGAAATTAATTGATTCACAACATCCACAGATGTGCCATAGTTTGACTGAACTATCTGCTAAAATCTGAAACCTGAATCAAACTGCAGAACAAGAATTCACTCACTGAAAACTGCAAAACAAGAATTGAAAACTGCAGTTCCAGTCAACATGCAAAGAAAAGGAAAGCTATCAGCTTACTAAAAACAATCTGAGCTGCTGTACCTCTGTTGGCGGCCAGCTAATCTGGAGATATAATGTGATTGCTTCCTGCAGCAGGAAAATGACAAATCAAAACTGAAAATGCAAGGCACGCACTGTTGTTGCTGGACTTGATTTTTTTATTTCTGTCAATGCATCAGGTTGCCATGGGAAACGAACAAAAGAACATAACGAGTGATAGCAATGCCTGTACAGAAAGAGTAGTCTTCTTTACTAGTATACGATTTTTGGTTTAGTCGGTGGAATCTTAGTACTACGCCTAGATAAAACTGAAGCCTCGCTCTATGTATAGCCAATTGAGATGCTGAAGTGAGGGATTCAATTTCATTCAGCAATATGGAGTAAGAGCATGGACAAAACAGGGGAATCAAAGGGGAAATAGAGAAATCACTTGCCTGTTTGCACCAGATCGGGGGGATTCAATTTCATTCGCAACGTTGGTGTTGCAGAGATTTGAGGCCTTGAGGGGACACTAGATCAGGGGCGCGAAAGGGGGTGGGGACGCCTACTGCAGCAGTATTGCATGGAGAACGCGAGGCAGGCAAGGTTCGCTGTCGCCTCTGGCTGGGCGCGGACAGCGTCCTGGACCGCGCCGTGGCGCCGGAGTGCTTCCTGGGCCGGGGACTGCGGCATGGAGGGCTGTGGCCGAAGGGGATGCGTCCTCGCCAGATCTGTTGAAGGGCGAGCAGATGTTGTGCGGAGAATCGGGAGAGAGGGAGCGGCGCGACGGGCAACGTCCCCGGCATGGTGGTGGAGCTCGTCGTGGCTACGGTTGTTGCCCCAGCGACTGGCGCAAGCAGCTACATCTGGCTGGGGGTGGAGTGGGGGGTGGGGGATAGGGGTAGGGGAGAGCGAGGCGGGCATGAGAGGGGTCACTGCTGGTGGTCGATGGGCCGGCCGGCGGCGAGGTGGAACATGCGAGGCCTATTCGGGTAGAGAGACGGGGGAGAAATGAGATGGAGACGATGGCGCAGGTGGCTTTTGACTTGGCTATACTGGACGGACGGTGGATGAGAATGTGGCGGCGCTGCAGGGTCTGAGGAAGCCTAGGGTTGTATGATGTATATCCACCATTTCTTTTTAGATCTAACGGCTGAGATAGACGGGCCTTAATTTAGGCTGAATCTAAACATCATTTTAAGGCCCAACAAGTCTCAATTTTTCTCATTTTAATATGTGTGATTAAATCATAATAAACTTTAGAAATAATTTTAAAACTCTAAATGAGTTTAAATTAAAAAGTCATGAATACCAAGTTTACTAAACTCATCAAGATCTACATTTGTTATAATGGTCATTTTGCATTTGACAAAATTTGAATGGTTCAAATTTAGAAATTTAAAATTTTCACAGCTCAAAACCAGTTTTTGAAACCCTAGATGGTCTCGGCTCGAAAAGTCATTAATACGAAGATTGGTCCACCCATCAAGATCTAAATTTGATACATAGGCCATTTTTATATTTAACAAAGCGTTAGCAAAGTGTAGTTCTAAATCTACAAGTCTCACATATACTTTTATAAAGTGTGTGTGAGATTCAAGATTTTGTGACCAGTGTTTACTAACATTTTCTCAAATACAAAAATGACCTATGTATTAAATGTAGATCTTGATAAGTTCTACAGACGTAGTATTCAAAAGTTTTGCATTTGAGGCCATTCAGTGTCTTATTTGACCAAGTTTGATCAAGTCAAATTTTTGATTTTTAAACATGCGACTAGTGTTTACTAACACTTTTTCAAAAACAAAAATAACTTATGTATCAAATGTGGATCTTGATGAGCTGTACAATCTTGGTATTCAAAAGTTTTTTGTCTGAGATCATTTACTGGCTCATTTGACCAAGTTTGACCAAGTCAAACCTTTGATTTTAAAAAGTTATGACTAGTGTTTACCAAAACTTTCTCACATGCAAAAATAAACTATGTAACAAATGTATATCGTGATGTGTCTTACAATCTTGGTATTCAAAAGTGTTTTATTTGAGGTAATTTAGTGTGTAATTTGACCAAGTCAAATCTTGGATTCTAACCTAACAAATAAAAAAATATGCAAACCTTTACCATGAAATGGCGAGTGCTCTAGTGGTAACTCACCTCATTGCCTAGCAACAGGTCGTGGGTTCAAAGCTCTGTTGGAGCAAATTTTTTTGCCAAATAAAAAGGGCTGCATTAATTAGGAGACGACTTTTTAGTTGCTGGGAGTTAATATCTCAAATAAATCCGAGCCCTTGATTTTTATAATTTTTAAAATAATTAATTAATCAAGGAAAAGAAAAAGAAAATTGCCTAATTCTAACTCTCAGATAGAAACAAGCCAGCAAATGCCACTTTCTTTTTTTAGCCAGCAAAAGGTGACAGTACTTTTTTTGAACGGTGACAATACTTTGGGCGGGACATGGACACACACGTTATTCACATACAACACGTATATCATCAGAACACTCACGGTTGCACACCCACACGCTAATCACTGAATCGATAACGTGCAGATGCAAATCATAATTAAACATGCAAATTCAATTGGGCGAGGTCACATGTATAAAATTACATTATATCAAGTCCAAAAGTTACAAAATAATTTAGATTTTACCATATCTGTCAGCTCACGCATGCATCACTCAAATTTTCATAAAAATAGATCTTTTATGCTTCACTCAAGTCCAAAAGTTACAAAATAATTTAGATTTTACCATATCTTTTATATATCTGTCAGCCACGTCAGCTGCCAGCTGACGTTTCCATTTTCGCTTCTACCGTGCGAGGGTTAATCACCGTGCCGACGTCCACGCGATCGATCGTGATAGGGCCCATCAGCTGTGATAGAATTTAGGAAGATAAGATTCAACTATCATGTTGTAAGTGTACAGATAAACAAACATGCATATTATGGACACAAACTGACGAGTGTCTCAGTGGTAACGCAACTGCCCTATGTATCGCCAGGTCACGGGTTCGATCCCCCTATGGCAATATTTTTTGCAAGAAAGAAAAAGGGACGCGGGGCGCGGCTTGCTGTCCGTGGACCTTGGGCCGGACGGGGCACGGCCTGCTGTCCGTGGAAAGCCTGTTGGGCCGCATTTGAGGGGAGAGGCTGCTGGGCCGCATTTGATCCAAGTCATTAGAGTCCCACAGCGGGCCGCTGCTGGGCCGCATTTGATCCATGTCATTGCATTGGGACCACAGTGCCACGTCAAGACTAGGACCCACCTATGGGACCGCAACGCCACGTCATCAAGGTGGGACCCGCTGGTGGGACCACGGTCCACGTCAGCGAGGCTGGGACCCAATGGTGGGACCATGGTCCACATCATCGAAGCTGGGACCTGCTGGTGGGACCACGACGCCACATCATCATGGTTGGGACCCGCTGGTGGGACCATTGCGCCGTGTTCTTGAGGTGGTACAGGAACCAAACAATCAATGACGATCTAGTGTTTCTGTTTGATGACGATTATTTTGTTTTCGTCATTATTATTCGTGCCAAAGCTCCGTCACTTGTGACGACAAGTAGGCAGGGTGAGCCTGTTAGAGTAAGAGATCAATAGTGTGTCTCGATTATCATAGTGTGTAAACATATTCCTAGATGTATG
>DXKC01002920.1:0-10037 GCA_031170775.1 Cymbopogon citratus
GCATTACAGAATTTACTATTTCTGCATGTGACAGAAGGTTAAATTTACATCGTAGTTGAATGCTCGTTTCATTTTGCATTTAATATCCCCTATCTAATATCAAGTAAAAATGCTTCATATTTTCTAGGAACAATGATGAGCTGTGCTCCATGACGATCAAGGGTAGCGCTTTTCTGTGGCATCAAGTTCGTTGCATGGTAGCTGTGCTATTTCTAATAGGTCAAGGCCTCGAGTCACCATCTGTGAGTAAAGTTTCCTTTTATTTTGTCGAAGCGTCAATCTCATGTTCCCTCAGGTCCATGAATTGCCGATACACCCATGCAAAAACTGGGTGTGATGTACTTTTGGTGAAACCATGCTTTTAGTTGGCTTTGTAAGGATTTCTTACCTCATCCTTATTTTCTTATTTTACTGCAGGTAGTTGATTCACTATTGGATATTACGAAAACTCCTAGGAAACCTCAATATAACATGGCGCCAGAGCTTCCATTGATTTTGCAATCCTGTCTATTTGATAAAGCCAACTTTATGTGTTCATCAGGTTTGTCTTGTTGGACTTTTGGTGATCACTTTAAGAGATCATTTCTTTAGCTATTGAGTTTTATATGATATTTTGATGTGCCCTGAAAACAAGATGTGTCACTCACTTGCTCACTTGACCATATGATTTTACTTCGATGCGGACCAGTGACTGCCTGACTGGACTCCTAGTAATTCCAAGAAAGGCCTTGGCTCCCTAGTCACGCTGGGTGCTTGTTTTCCTTTGAAAACACTGTAATGAGTGTGTGTTCAATGGAGTCCTCATGTGTGCCACCAATTTAAGCAAGTTGTATCAGGAAATTTTTAAGCAAATTTAAGCAAGTAAATTGGAAAAAAAGTATTCTCAGTTCAGTTCTCTTTTGTGTATAATAGCTAGACTCTGCTGTTATTTTCTCAACTATTTGTTCACTGTATTTTTGTCTTTTGTGTGGGCATCAATTGTGATGGGCTATCATTTGACTTCAGATGCCAGCCGGTCTCTGGCTGAACACTTAAATGATGAATATCGTCGTCATATGCTCCAAGCTGAAATATTTCACACAGCGTCGTCATGTTTACCTTTTCCAGGTACATACGGAGTACAATAAAGTATTTTCTTTGTTTTATTTGATACCCTAAAAATCTAAAAGTGAGATGCCACTGCAGAACCAAATTCATCAGAAACGCTTCAGAAGAAGAGGAACCATATTCCTCTCCTGTCACGACAAACAGAGCGTAAGTTTGTGATCTTTTTTATGGGCTGAACTTGCAGTCATTATGTTTCTATATGGAGAAACCAGTGCTTTATGTGGGACCATCAGTTTCCACTATCATCCTGAATAGTCTGACAGTATATTTGACTGTTGGTGGCCAATGCTAAACCATAAATTTGGCCCATTGTGCATGTGCACCTAATGTCCATCCCTATATAAGAACAATACATTTTCAGTCTTCCAATGCAATGCTTAGTTTTGACATTTTCTCTTGGTACATCTGAAACAAAACATGTCCTGATTTTCTTATTTCAGCTTCTTATGAGGAGCGTATATCAAAAGTGAAAATGAAGCTGGCTGATAATCTCAAGTAGAGCGTCTGTTTTGAATTGTTACACCAATACTTTGAAGAGAACCCATGGAACAGTTGAAGATTTGTGCTTCTTAGTGCAGATTCTGCCACAACCAACATGTATGCTCAGATAATTTACTATTTTGTTTTATTCTGGAGCCATGCATTTGTTTTTCAACATTTTGCTATTGTAGGAGAAAATCTCGTTGTGCTGGTCTTCGCTTCTTAAGCTTGGCAGGTTTATGATGTGCACAGTTTGATGGCAGAATTGGATCTGTTAACATGTGGAGATGGAAACTACCAGAAAACGAGTGGATTTCACCATTTTGAGGCACGATTGAAAGCTTGCTGCCTAGAATGTAGAACATATACAGATAAAAACATATGGAGCCCCCCATTTGGGCATTGTCATTCATGTGCATTTCAAAATAGTGCAAGTGAGTTGTGTTTTTTCCTAATTCGTCGTAAAATAGTCTAGGAATCATGTAATGTTGTTCTCACATGCTGGTGTACCAAAACTGTATTAAGCATCCCTTGCAAGAGGGGGTGGCAAAGCCCTGTATGTTTTTTCTTTAGTAAATGAGACAAGCTATTAAGAAATATTTGATTTGAGTTCTGTATTTCGAGCTGGATTATTTAGGTTACTTCGCATTTAAGCAGCAGTGTTCCTTATGTTACAACAAATGCACGTTACTTTGGTTTCCCAAGTGGCCGTCCATCCTTTCCTTGCTTCCAGGGCATCCATCCCCTTGTGGTAACTGTCGTTTGCTACAAGATGATGGCAAAGCTTTATTTTTCGCTGGTTGGTGTCATGTGGTTGTTGATGCTATCTGTTAGTACTCGTGCACCGGGATTGCTGAGCCTTGGTTGGATACTTCTTGTTCCCACGGGCAGCAAATCAAATGGGAGAAGTGCTTGCTGTAGTGTAAATATCACCTACTCATGTACTCTGCAGAGTTTTACAGCAAATCAAATGACAGGAGAGTACCAGGTTTTAGGGAGTTTCTTCTGCAATAAAGCTATGTGTCACTTATGCTGTCCTGTCTGACTAAAATTGTCCCAATATTTCTATGATGTTATCAAAATATTGTATGATATGTTTTTCTGTTGGGAGCTTATCATGTCTACTATATCAGTTCTTTTTGACGTGAATTTGTACCCCCAATTTTTTTTTTTTAAAAAAATAATCAAACAAATGGGGCCGGCTTGGCTACCATCTCCTGTAATCCTATCTTAATAAACCGTCAAGAAACGCAGTTTGGTGACATGAGCAGCAAACAGAGATTACAGAGGGATCCAAGAAAGATAACAAAGGAGACTGGAATGGAAAGACCACCGTCGGAGAGCCACATACTGTGAATTAGGACGAAAGCAACGAAACCGAAGCGAGTCGAGAGGAAGACGACGACGACGTCGTAGCAGCAGCAGGAGAAGGGAACAAGGAGTTAACGAGGGATCTACGAGAGGAGGGTGGTGAGCAGGAAGAAGAAGGCGAGCAGAGAGCCGTTCCTTCGCATGGAGGCGGCGATGGATCTGATGCGGCGGATGCCGCCCAAGAGCGCGGAGACGGCGCTCAACGCGCTGCTCTCCCTCCTCCCCGACCACTCCCTCGACCTCCTCTCCCAGGTCGACCTCCCGCTCCAGGTATCCCTCCTCCGCCGTCCCGGCTCGGGTCTCTACGCCCTCTGGTTCGGATAGGGATTAAACTGCGCCGACACATTTGCTTTCTTCGTCTCTAATCGCTCGCGGGAATTGGACCCTCCGCCGTGCGTCGGTTTCTTTGCCGTGCCGTTTTGCGTTAGAGAAATGCGCGTTTCTTGCCTTTGCACCTGTACTTGGCATATGGGTTCGTCTGAATCGACGTCGCAGGTCAGGTAGAATCGCGCTGGTCCAAACCCATTTTTACATGTTTCAGTGGCACCGAATCCGAATTATGCTGCCCGCCGAATGAATGCTTCCCTGTCGCGTGCAGTTAGGTTCTTCAATTGTGTTTGCTTCTCTCTCCTCTCTGTGCTTCCATCCTCTTACTGATACACAAGGTCAAACGGTTCATTGTTTTTCAGGTTTGCATGGATAAGGAGAGCTTGAAGGAATATATTCTATGTGAATATAACCGTGACGCTGACTCCTACAGGTCAGAATCAAGATTTCCCTCATGGTTACATGTAGGAGCCGTTTGGATCCTTTTATTTTGGAGGAATTGGAATCAACTTAATGGAGTAGGCTATTTGGCTTGGAATTTTGAGACAACTTTTGAAAGTTCAGATGTAAGCCTATAAGATAAGATCACCATGTTATGTTTCTACTCTGCAAGACTGCAACTTATAGCATACTCTTCGGCTCACTCCCTTACAGTAGAAATGCAACACATAAGTATCTCCCACATATGGCCAATAGTAGTATATACAAATATATTCCACAGACAACCATATTAGCTTAATTGATCTGTGCCTCAATTATGATTATTAGAATAGATTTCAATTCCAAGGATCCAAGCGGGGCCTTACATTTAATTCATGTTCTTGTTCTCCATTAGCATTGGAAGGTTGGGGGCATTACGCATTAGTTGTTAGACTGGAACTGGACTATCTCTATTTTGTAGGGCATGTTGCAAAAGGCTCATTGCAGTGCCTGATCTGAATGAGTAAACATGACCCCACGACAGAACTTTAAATCCTTTTTGAAGGAAGCCCTTATTTCAGACCTGAACCTGTCTGGCATTCCCAATCAATAAAAGTAGGGCGCAGAGCCAGATCCATGGATGCTATAATGAGGCTGATTCAGTATTTATATCAACATAAAAACAAATGACTCTGATTCAGTTGGGTGGTTGGGCAAAACTTCAAATCTTGTGGGTCTATTTTGTTTCGTCATTTGCTGACTGTGTGGTCGATTTGCAGATCTCCTTGGTCAAACAAATATGATCCCCCTTTGGAAGACGGGACAGTTCCTTCTCAAGAGATGAGGAATCTTGAGGTTGAGGCAAATGAAGTTTTCTCAGTTTATCGTGACCAGTAAGATTCGTCTTATATGTTGCTGTCTCCTTAAAGCAGCAGTGCTGAGTAAATGCAATATGAAAGAAGGCTATGATCAGCATGATCCTTAGTTTAGTATTATTATTCTTTTTTGATGATATCTATCATGTGGATATAAAACAAGTAACAAGATCTCCCGTTAACTATTAGGTACTATGAAGGTGGCATCTCATCTGTTTACATTTGGGAGGATGAAGATAATGGTTTTATCGCATGCTTCTTAATTAAGAAAGGTCTACACAAATGCCTGAAGTGATATTGTTTTTTAAATTAGACCAGTGAAACATAATTTTTTACTTAAATTTCTTATTGGTTGTTTCAGACGGACAAGGAAAAAGAGGGTACATGCAGATTGGTTCATGGGATGCTATTCATGTTATTCAGGTAACTCATGGAAGCCTTGCTTATGAATAACCAATTATTAGACTATCTGCTATTCATGTTAACCTTTGCTGGCAAATAGCTAATTTTTTTTTGGCTCATTTCCTGTCTCCTTGTGTTTCTGTTTTGTTAAGTTTTGGTGTAACAGTTAAAACACTTGTTTGATGCTAATAGGTTGGTCCTGAAGAAGAAGGAGCGGCACATTACTGCTTGAACAGCACTGTGATGCTCTCATTGACAACAGACAACAAGCAGTCTGGAACCTTCAACTTGTCTGGATCGATTAGACGGCAGGTTCTGTCTCCCCCTTGTTCTCTTATTAGTCCATCTAGTGTTAAATGTTTTCTTTACCATGGGCACCGTTCTGACCAAGGTGTGTTCTAATTAGGGGCACAACTGACTGGCATCCCTATTTTCCACTGCTTTATTTAATAGGTCTGAGACTTCGTGCACTTAAAAATGCACACTGATTTTTTTTTGAATTTGTAGGCTAGCTATTATGAACTAACAAAGAAATGTATACTTCAAAGTTCAAACTGCTAAGTTACTTGCAGTTTATTAAAGCCTAGAAGGCCAGTAGAAACAAGATAGCATGCGCTAAGAAAAAATAATTAGCAACTTTTCAATTGTTTAGGAACTACCAAACTAGCATATGACAATCTGTTTCTGAACTGAATAAGCATTATGTAGGGCATTACTTCTTTGATTAGAAGCCCTACCGAAGTACACAGACAATTGGAATCTGTTTCTACTTGCAGATGAGTATGACCCTTGCTGTAGCTGATGGACACCTTGTTAATATGGGGAAAATGATTGAAGAAATGGAGGGGAAGCTGAGAAATTCACTGGACCAGGTAACAGTTTTTGCATTGATAATGATTATGGCGAATATTGAGATCTTCCAAAGTTGCTGGCAGCATTTGCAACTTGCCAATTCCTTAGCCGCATGCATAATTCTATTGGCAGGTTTATTTCGGGAAGACCAGAGAAATGGTTTGTACTCTTCGGCCACCACCAGAAGTGCTTAATATGAGACTACCTGACAGCTGAGCCAGTGCATAGAAGTGTCAATTTATAACAAGGAAACATATATAATGTATTCACTCTAGGCGTGCTCTGTCTGTGCTTCATAGTTAGTAGTTGTCTGTGCATCTGTATCGACATTTGTTGAGGTATCTCTCATAGGAGCTTATTATCTTCCGATCTGTTGTGATTAATGGGAAGGATTGAGCGAACCACGGTCAGCTGTGTCCACTTGGTGTTTTGACAGGAGCAAGTGTTTGCAGCAGAACTCAACAGATGGATCTCCATACGACATTCTGTTGTTGGCGTTCTTTATTTTCTGAAGATCTGATGGTGTTGTGGCAGCGGCTTTGCGATCTGTCAAAGCATTAATATGGTGTCTGGTTCAGAGTAGCCAACTCATACGGGATTAGGTGATTTTTTCATGGGTCAATTTTTGCATTTGATGTTCCTCATGCTTATATACTATAATTAACTTGAGGGAAGTGAGGTGGTGCTGGACGAACTTATTCTGTTTCATAAATCAAATAAAAAGAAGAGGAGTAGGGAGCATCTGTATTTTTCAAATCAGAAAACCTCCTAATTTTTTGAACTGGTGGGCTCAAATGAGTTCTTGCGGACTTTTAGTTCAGGTACTGGTCCCAAGGTTTCACAAGTACTATGTCGACCAAAGCCCGAACAGCTGGGGTGCACAGCTTGGTCATTGGTGGGACACAAGTTGGCGTTGCCGCCTTTGCCGGCACAGCTTTCCGAAGGCCGACGGCTTTGGCTTTGGCTTTGGCTTTCAGAACAAACAACAAGAAGCATGCCAGCCGATCGATCTGCCTCGGCCTACCTGGAAAATAGTTACTTTCCGGTTGTGCCATTCTTATGCCAACCAGTATAGCACAGTAGGGGGTGTCAGTGCCAACAGTTTCCCAACGGCGTCGTCTAGTGCTATATTTAATCTTTCATTCTAGAAAATGTGCCAATACTTTGCAACCAAACCAATAGTCTTAGAATCAGGCTTGATAGCAATTGCTTTTTATTTTTTTTATTTTTTTGAACTCAGCTTTATATCAATTGTTGGATATGAGTTGTTCTGACTCATATGACTATAGGTTTTGAGTTCGGGTTACATGCAGAACATAGAGGGCAAGACGCCTTTGCAGAACATAGAGGGCAAGACGCCTTTTGGAAAGTAAAAATAAAAAAGGTAGACTCAGTACTTTATATTACCCCCTCCGTTCTGGAAAAAAGTGTGCTCATTTCTCTAATTTTGACAAAAAAAGATATATACTAATGTTTGTGATATAAATAGACATCATTAGTGATCACGTCATATATTTTGATAGTAAATTCATTTAGAGATACAAATAATGATACCGTATTTTATAAATCTAGTCAGACTTGAGATTTGGTTGAGTCCTAGAAATGTGATATGTGTATTTATTTAGAAAGAAGGGAGCAAAGAATCTCTATCTCTCTATATATATGTTGATGCTCTTGAGATTGGCTAATCCTAAAAGCATGAGATGTGCTTTTATTTTGGAACGATAGGAGCACCTATCTATAGCATATCTAAATCTATCAATGCCCCCTCATTTGACTTAAGAACACATATATCATTTTTGGAGAAACAATGTTTAAATATAGATATAGATACTACAAAATATAGAAATAGATGTAGGTATAGATATATGAGAACTCCCTTCCATCTTTGTCCAATAACAACGCGCATATAGTTTTTGGAGAATTAGGTATAATAGATAGATAGATGTTTCCTCCTCTGTGTCGATAAGAGTATCATTTTTTAAGAGGTCAATCATTTTTCAATTAACTAGATCAATAGAAAATAGTATGAATATGTATATTTTCACATATGTTAAAAAAACATATTACTTTATTTTTTAAAATATTTGGTCAATTTTAATTTAACATATTACATCATTTTTTAAATTTAACTTTGATAATAATGTATCATAAAATTAATAATTTATAATACTCCCTTCATTCCAAATCGTAAGTCATTCCAAAAAACTTTAAAAGTCAAAGCATCTCAATTTTGATAAAAAATATAGAAAGAAAGAACTACAATTATTTATGGCATCAAATTAATATATTATAAAAATACAATTATCAATAAAGAATCTAATGGTATTTATTTGGCATCCTAATTGTTATTATTTCATCGTATAAATTCGGTCAAACTTAAGATGCTTTGACTCTCCAAGATTTTTAAAATAACTTACAATTTATGTTGGAGGGAGTATTATATATATATAACTTATCAACCTAACGGTTTGATTTAGGTGAGACTAAGTTTCTTTGACATGAAAATAGTTTACTGTTCGGGCACTGCAGAATACTATTTTGTTTTAAAGAACACTGCAGAATACTAACTCCGTAGTATAGACAAGAATAGGGAAGAAAATTGCAGCCGAATGGGCAAGTATTTAAATGTCAACGGCACTTTGATTATTCTAATTTAAATTGATCAGGTGGCATGCCACTCCTTAAAATGTCTATGGCACTTTGATATCATCAAACACGGTAAGTAGGTTTAGCTAATATTGGACGAATTATTAGCCAACTAACTATTAGCAGATAATGAATATAGATAGGACGTAGTGATATGGTCCATATGGAACTTGGCAACTTGCATCAGTTCCTCTAATCTGCTTACACTAGCAACGTCACACCTGTTCAAGCAGTATCACATGTTATGACTTCTGATGAAGCAGCAGCACACCTATTCGTATGCTCCAGAGCATCACACAAACGGCTACAGTGTAAATCACAAAGAGCCACCTTCCATGATGGATGCAAATAAGCTCTGACCAAATATCATATCAGCAGTTCACAAGGTTCAGCACAACTGTTTTGTATTCTTTACTTCATAGGCAGTGAGTGATTAATCCTCCAGATTTTACAGCAAAAATCTAAGGGAACATCTAGCCTAGCTAGATACCGTAGACACCTATGGCGTCGAGCAAACTCTGCTTCTTCATGGCTTCACTTCCTCTGCGGTTGCTGCTTCTGCCGCCGCAGGAGCTGCTTCCTCTATCTTACCACCTTCTTCATCTGCATTTTATCAGTAAAATAAGGTTAGTTCCAGAGTAGGACGTCTTCAAAACACAAAAAAAAAAATGGAACCAGTGAAGGCTGAATTGCTGAAATGGTCTTCAAGAGCAAAACAATTTGGACTTTAAATATCAACCCCCACATCACTTTGGTACGCAAATCAACACTTTGCCACTTTGACCCTGACTTAGACCATACATCACTGTGCAGAAATCAATACGCAAGACCGTCAGTCTTGCCTAAGGCCTAAGAATCAACACGCAGCAAGTGACTGGGTCTAGCAGCTTGAAATGTGGTGTCCACGACAGACAACAGAACATTTAAAGATACCATTGTCAAAAAATTCAAGCTATTGTATGTTACTGTTGATGTCACTTGATAAGAGTCATGAACCTATTTATACTGAGGTTGTAAGAGCTTCTCCTACTATGTCAATACACCCTCAGAAATATTCTGGATACAAGAAGTTAACAAATGATTCCAGTATCCAAACCACTCAAATATGTAGTAGACTATCACAGGGCCCCATGATAGTGCACATCCACGGCTAAATCCAGGAACAGCTGCCCTTAAATAAATAAACAATTGGGTTGACAAGGAGAATGATGTACCTTTGTTAGCACTTTCAACCACATCGTCTTCGTCATCCTCCTCAATATCGTCATCGTCAGCACCTCCCATGTCCAGTTTCTACAATGACAAAGTACCATGAAACTTTGCTCCCATCTTAATCATCAAAGAAATCTTTCAATAGACACTTACCGAGAAGTCCATATCACCGAAGTCATTAACTGCAATATGAATGACACATGTCAGTTCAAGCTAAACTAAATAGTAGCAGTTCAAGCTAAACTAAATAGTAGCAAGGAAACGAAAACAGAATCAACCAAAACTGAAATACTAACATCCAACATCCTCATCATCCTCATCCTGCCATTTGTCCCAGTCAAC
>DXKC01002930.1:0-13515 GCA_031170775.1 Cymbopogon citratus
AGCTAAGAGATACAAACAAATTAACATGACCCAGCCTATCCTTGATCTTGACATGCAAATGCCCTCATATATACCGTCATACGTACTTTTTTTTTTTTTGACATGGAGGGATTCTATATTTCTATTGTTCACACGGGGGCAATGTGCATATAAACAAAGACATTGTATCGTCACTGCATATATGGAATCGAAAACTGAAGGAGAGAAGGGCAAGAAAGGAGAGAATAATCTGTGGTCATTGGCTGCTCTTTCAGCGTGAGATCGATAGACGTTTTGGAGGGAATTGATGTCGCCGGCCGGTGTTGTCGGCATCACATCCACGGCGGCCGTTTCTGCTGGTGGCCATTCAGAGATTCAGCGACGATGCCGATGCGTGTGCAGCTCCAAGCACCTACATCCATGTGAATGCACACCTATAGCATGCGCGCAAGTTGATCGAGTAGCGTTGCATTGCGTTGCCTGTCCTCTTCTCTGAGTAGCGTTGCATTGCGTTGGCTGTACTCTAGGCCTTGTTCTCTTTGCTAAAAATTCTAACTCTTCTCCATCACATCACCATCACATCAATCTTTAGTCGTATGTATAGAGCATTAAAAGTAGATAAAAAAAATAACTAATTACACAGTTTGTCTCTAATTTACGAGACGAATCTTTTAAACCTAATTAGTCTGTAATTGAATAATATTTACCAAATACAAACGAGATGCTACAGTGTTTTGAAATTCTAACTTTCTAACAGAGAGAACAAGTCCCTACTCATTCTTGGAGATGGACGTTGATGTCCGATGCAGAGCATGTGCAGACCTCCGCATGCGCTTCTCAGCGACTTTCAGTTCCTCTGTACCTGTAGTGCTATATAGAGACTGGATTCATTTTTTTATAGATAATGTATAAAAATATCCGGCTTCATCTATCAATGGATAGAATCAGGCCACTTATTACACGGGATCTACAAAAGAAAGTCTTACAAAGCACTGCCAAAGCAAAGTAACAAAGGGAAAGAGCAAAGTTTAAACTAAGCATTGCTAATTCTTCTTGCATAAAACCAATCATGTGAGCTAAAAAACTGTAACGCCTCCATCTCTAAATGTTGCGCAACAAGGAAAAGTTGTTCCCTTGCCGTATCACGCCGTTGCAAGCTTGCCCACTGTCGAAGCCAGGTGTTCCTCTGAAGTGAACCTTTGGCCACTGGTGTATGGTTGCAAACGGCGCGGCGACGGGCAGCCCGTCCCGTGTCCGCACGCGCCGTTTGGTTGTAAACGGGCACATACGGCGGCCCGTTTCCCGCCGCGTTGTGTTTGCGGCTTGCGCGGCGGCCCGCAGTCCCACCCGCCAGGAAAGCAAGCGAAGCACTCGTGGCGGAGGCGTCTGTCCGTTTGGCCTGTCGCCACACCGCCGATGGTCCTGGGAATTCTTCCGTTTGGCCTGCCACGACGCCACCGCCAGGAAGCAAGCGAAGCCCAATGGCTGAGTCGTCGTGCTCCTGGGCGTTCGTCCTCGTAGCCGTCGTCGTGCTCGTAAGCTGCGGCAAGCAGTAGGGGCTGCCCGTGGCAATGGCCGCGCGGCTGGGGATGAGCAGCCGGTGGAAGTTGTGGCGGCAGCTGCGGAGTATCAGCCATTTTGATCATCTCGCAGGAAGCAGAGGAAGCCAATAGGCATTTACATTGGGAACTCTAATCTATTTCTAAATCAATCCTGTCCTTCTCAACTATCCCTCCCTTCTTATGTATTCTTGTCTGCAACTCCTCCTCTTCTCGTTTACACACACAGTATGCTCAGACTGGCCTCTCGTCTCTCCGTGCTCCGGCACTGCCGCACCGGCGTGTTCATCTTAAAGAATGAGAGTGCTCCGGATGCAGGTGTGGTACAGCCGCAGTTTATTGGCCCAAGAAACGCCGTACCGCGCGCTGTCGAAGCCCCGGCGCCGCTCGTTGAGCACAAGATGTCGCCGGTAGTAAGGCAGCCGAGGCGGAAGTACCGGAGTTGCTTGTGGTGTAGGCCGCAGCGGAGGACAAGCTGCCCGTGGTGGAGGTTGCGACGGCGGCTGAGTCGCCCATGGCGAGACTGGCGACGGCGGCACTTTTGGCAGGGGACGAGTCGCCCGTGAGGCCGTGACGGGTTGGAGCGGCGCCGTTGGGCTTCGTGTGCCCGCTGCCTAAACCCGCTTCGGGTAGACGGGCTCTCGTGCGGGTTGCTCTCTGCCCGCGGCGCGGCCTAGCCCAACGGGCTAACGGCGTGGCCCGCGCCGTTTGCAACTCTACACTGGTGTGTCGATGTTCTTTATGGCTTTCAGCTTTGAAGCCTTTTCAACCGAATCTTGGTCCACTGCTTGTGCATTCCTCTTGCTAGATCTTGGTGGCACTGTCCCACCTTTACCACTGTTAAGATGCCCAGAGTCTTTTTTGCAGCAATAAGTCTAACATTATGTTGTTTTTCAGAACTCTCGATGATCAGGCCATGCATCGCACCTCAAGGCTCGGCTGTACTCCCTCCACCTTCTAGAACCGAATGTGTTCTATTGGGTTGATGGGTGCCTGAAGCCGAATTAGGTTGCTGGTTTTGACCCTTGTTCCCATCGATGTCCTATGTCCATGTTACCATCCTCCTTTTCCTTTTCCTTTTCATTCTCTAGCAGATTATCACCTTCGTTTGGTTTTTCACCCTTTGGATCATCTTTCTCAACGGTAGGATCCATGTCAGTGACAATAGGATCACCATCAAGCATGTCCCTCTCCACTTTAAATTGAAGCTTAAATACCTCATCACCAATCACCACACTGACAAACTTAGGGATAAGATTGTGATCAAATACTGCCACCCAAATTCTAGGTCTCCCATGTAACCTAGTGAACTTGATGTCCACAGCTTTGGTAGCACATAGGGTTGAGCCGACTGCCCATAAAATGGGAAAAGTCCGCAGTTCCTCAGGTAAGCCCCTAAACTGTATCCAAACTTTATCAATTCCATATTCGTAAACCTCATTATCAACCCCTTTCTCAAAATGAATTCTGCCATTGACAGTCTTAGTATCCATTGTACCCCAGTTGACCATGGTATTGAGTAAATCAGATGATGGAAAATTAGTGGTAAAAACATTGTTGCCCTTTTCCACAATCTCCCATTTATTCATCTTATCTGGTAGTAGCTTCTGTAGTTCCACTGCCAACAGATCAACAGTAAAGGAGCCTTCCAGAACACGTACCACAACAGCCATATTCTTATTACTCACTTTTGGAGGCTCAACAACTGGTATAAAATAGAAACCTAAGCCTTCAACTGCATACATGGAATGGCAGTAGTATTCATCTTTTTAGCATTGGGGCATGCTTTAGTGGCATCTTCATCAAAGCATATATCACAGTAGAGGATCACAACGCATTCATGCATTGTATGACCCTTGTTGCGAGACCTATGACAATACGGTTTACCCTTTGCTTTTTTCTCTGCCTGAATAGATGACTCTGGTGCATCAGTTTTGAATGAGCTAGGTGGGACAAATACCTTTGCTTGGTCTGTACTTGGTGCACTCGTTGTTGATGAAGCATGGATCGGCGCAGAAGCAGCACCCAAAGTCTTGGACACCGGATCAACCTCCATTGCCACAGTGGACTCCACCAGAATCGCCCCACCATGGGGTGGCTTGTGCTGCTCGTTCAAGCCCTAGCCTGAGCCGACAATGGGGACATGACCCCCCGTGGCCGGCCCGACATGGTGTGGGAAACCTCCCCCGCCATATCCACCATTGCCAGCGCCCTGATTCGCCATCGTCCTACCCTGTTGCACAACCTCCGCGAAAGATCGGGGCCTAGCGTATATATCCTTTCTGTTTTTTTTTGTGTATATATGAAAGATCAGGAGAATTCTATGCTATATGTATCAACTGAACGTTTGGAAAGCGAGAAACTGGCGCACATTTGACAGACGAGTTTCAACTTTGAAACATCACGACAGGTAGCATGGAGGGTTTATGAAGACACTGATCAACTTTTGCAACAATATATCATGTTTTGTGTCTTCCCTTAGCAACTACTCCCTCCGTCCCATTGAGATTATCGTTGAGAATCTGTGCCATTTTATTTGATCAACCGTCTTGTTAAAAAAACTTATACAAATATTATTTATTTTCTGATAATTTATTTTATCATTTGATATACTTTTTTTGCATAAAATTTTTAGACAGGTTGAACATTCAAACAAGAAGGTTTAAAGTAAAAAACGATAGTCTCAATGGGACGAAGGATGAGTATGATGTCCGCAAATAATTGCATATCTCACACTTTCTAAGAAGTCAAACCTTACTAATTTTGACTAAGTGTATATAAAACATAATTATGTTTATGATGAGTAACAAATATCATTAGATTGACATTGAAACCGTTTTCATAATAAAATTATTGAAGATATAAGCAATGGTATTATCTTTTTTATATCTAGTCAAAGTTAAAATAGTTTCTCGAGAAGCGAGATGTGTAATTATTGTGGACGAAGTATATGTACGTAGCCTATAGGCAGGACAGCCTGGCCCCAAACACGGTGTTGTTCGGACCAAATTTATTATTTTTTTTTAAAATGAGAGTTACGTTTTGTTTGAAGCAAGAATTTTGTTTTTTTAAGAAAGGAGTGTAGAAAACACGTTGAATACAACTATTTCCATTTAACTCATATATAGTCTCCATTTTTCACGAAAAAAAATACTTCCCCCTCAATCAATATGGAATCTTTGGATTCGCAAACAGAAAAAAAAAAACAACCGAATCTTCGAAGTCAAAACGATTGTAGAAACCAGACGCAACCGTCGTCTAGATACACGCGCGCGCTCTCTCTCGCCTACTCCGTATCACTATCTCCCTTCCCTTCCCCAAGGAAAAGTCGAAAATAGCCACACGAAATCAGCTTAAAAAGATATTATAATAATAACAACTAACTAACCATCTTGGCCGTGTGCCTCTTCATTTGCTTCCCCCGTCCAAACCACTCCTTCCTCGTTCGTCCGCTCCGCCTCCGGAGACGCCGGCGGCGAGGCGAGGATCTTCCCTAGCGGGCAGCGGCCTCGCCTACCAACGTCCAGGTACTCTTCCTTCCCTCCCGCCGCCTCCTCGTCTGCAAGGAGCCATAACCTATGTATCCACCTACCGAGATGGCCGCCGATGTCTTCCGCGTTTTCTCTTCTCTTCCTCCGTAGGATCTTTCTTCTATAATAGCAATAACAGTGGGTCATGTCCAAATCTTCGATTTTTCTTACACCTTTCTGCTGCGGATTGGTTTGGAGGAGCAGCTGCGTCCTCAATTGTTGGGGGGGTGTGTGTGACTGAATCTGTCCTGTGGATTATTCCCCATCCCCTGCTTTTCTCTCCTGGTTGGAGATGCAAACTGAATCTGCTTGTCCTCTACGGTCAATGGGTCATGCATCTTGACTTCTTGAGTCATGACCTGATGATGGTTCGTCCGGAAGTTACTTTTCACTAGTGTATAGTTGACTTATTGCTGGGAGTAAATAGATCGAATCGACCCGTCGGTTGCATTCCCCAGTTTAATTCCTGGGCTCAATCACCGTTCGGAATAAGGGATACTGTATTCCTGTGTCTGTGGAAGGAAACCAATACTAGAAACTTGTCAATTTCATAAATTACCTTGTGATGATTAATGTGTACGTAGAGGAAACCGATACCAGAAACTTGTCAAATTCATAAAGCTCTCACTTTGTGAGTGCCGTAGTATGGTTGATAGGATAGAGACGTGCCAGTGACCTCACCTTAAAATAAACAAATCACAGTACCCAGTATCCTGAGGGATGAGTTTCCAATGCGTTGTAGCTGGCATGCTGTTGTGACATCTTGTCTGCACTCCATTACTTAAGCATTTGGTTTGATGATCCCAACCGGCTGTTTGCTGCTCCTGCAGGAGCAATGGCTCTGTCTACGTCGCTACGGATTTCTCTCATCGTCGCATTCTTTGGGATTCTGTCATTCATACTTGGTGTCATCGCCGAAAACAAAAAGGTCTGTCCTTTTTCCTGTTATGAGCACTGATTGTTATGCTGTTCTTTTTCCTTGTCAAGGATGATGAATTTAGCGTGAGTTTTGGCAGATTTCTCGTTATTGAATAGTGGGCGAATCATTTTAATAACATTGTTAACAACATTTACTGAAATTTCCTAGTCCAGACATCAGGGTTGAACTGTATCTAGTTGACTTTCAGAATATATCCAGTGCTACCAGGTAATGTGCACAAAGCACACAGGTATCTATCATCATGCAAAATTTTAAGTTGAACAAAAACTTATGCAAGGAGATGATTTCTCTTTTTTGGTTGTCCTAGCACAGTTTTTCTGCAACCTCAAGTTTTCTGTTGGTACTTTACCATAGTTGCTGCTAATAACAGATACTGCGATTTCTCAGTCCACACATAAGGACTATCATATCTACTTTATTTTGAGAACATATCTGTTGCTACCGTGCTACAAACGCTCAGTAACATCCAAAAAATATAGATGGATACAGCACGCAAACATCTATCATCATGCACAGTTTTAAGTTGAACAAAGGCCCTTTTTTTCACAAGGACTCTTCATATTAAGAAGATGAAAAGGTGGTAAAGACTAAAGAGCCCCTATTTGATCTTCTTAAAATAAACTTATGCAAGGAGAACCAAAGTAGAGAAATCACCATGCAAATAGCTGCAGGTGATTTCTCTTTCTTGTTTCTTCTTGCACTAGTTCACACAGCTCATAGCTTATGTTTACTGTCTTCTATTTTTCAACCAATATAGTTGCTATGAATTTTTATAAGCCTGCTTGTAAATTTTATACCGTCTTTGTTGCAGCCTGCTTCTGGGACTCCTATCCCAGGAAAGGATGTCGTCATCTGCAAGTTTCCAAGTGATCCAACTCTTGCAATGGGAAGCCTGTCCATTGTGGCACTTGTGGTAGCTGCCATTGTAGGCCATGTTGCTATCTTTTTCCCATACTCGGGCAAGTCAGTTCCTCGTGGAGCATTGTTTCAAAGCACCAGCTTGACGGTGTTCTTTGCTGTTGCTGAGTGAGTATCCTCCATGAGTCCATCTATATGACTAAGAGTCCCATGTACTCTGGAAACAATATGCCTTGCATGCTTATGTTTTCTTTTATGTGGTTCACTTGTCAGGCCCCCTACCATTTGGGATATTGAACTGCAAACTGACCCATCTAAGTTTTGCATCCCAGAATTGCCTTTCCTGGACCATGAAAATTTGTTCTGCATTGTTAAACAATGCTGATAATGTAGAATATCCCTTCTAGAAGTTCATAGAGAACTGATTATTTTTATCGCGTTAATCAGTGAATCATGCTTAAATCTTATATCATTTTTTTTTGCGCTGATGATTTAGAATTTTGGCGTCTGAGCTCAATTTTGTGCCATTGATAACTTTAAAAAAAAAAAATTGTACCCATGCACCATGCTATTTTCTGCATTTGGTCTTAAGATGCACATTGTTGATTCTGTTCCCTTTATTTGAAATCAGGCTTGTCACAGCACTGGCCTTTGCAATGTTGTTGTGGGCAACTGTCACTGAGGGACTTCACCGCAGCAAGAACATCCACCACGACATGAATTACCAGTGCCCTACTGCAAAGACCGGCCTGTTTGGTGGTGCTGCTTTCCTTGCCCTTGATGCCGCTCTCTTCTGGCTTGTTTGCCAGATGCTAGCCCTCAATGCAAGGGCTGACTACCTGGACGAGGATGACAACAAGGGTGAATACGGCCAGGTTTACGCTGATGAAGTTGATGGCTCAAAGGTCTGAGCCTATTCAGTCATGCCTGTCAAGGTTCTATGATTAGTGTCACTTAACTATATTATGTCATCAACAAAGTTGCTTTAGCTCTCGTAAATTTGTATATAAGTTGGAAAGTCTTGCATAAGGCTGGAGGTTATTCTACATTTTCAGGTTTCAGTCATTCAGTGTGATCGATAAACAGTTTCTCAGTACAATTTGGTTTGCTACTTCCCTTGGTGAACTTATCCTTGTGCCACACCGCTCTTCATTTTCCTGTGACTAATTCTGGAAACTTTCCGGTGTCTGAATGGCAGTATACTGGAGGGGCTGAATCTCAGAATATTACACACATATGGTCCTACATTACATGCGTAGAGGATAGATTCATTTGATATCTCACGTCAAAAGCATTAGCTATAAGAATGAATGAAATATAATGATTAAATTTCATACAGTTGTAATATAGAAAGCTTGAACATACGGCATATCAATGTTTGAGATACACTGTTAAAATAAAGGCTCATAATCCATCATGTTCAGGATATACTGTATGTGCTAGGTTAAAAAGAAATATACATTACAAGGAGGGGATTCCTAGCTCTCCATGCTAGTCTTCAATAGGGCCACTCACCATAACGTGGCCAGAAAACCTTTGGGGTTCAGAACATGCTCATGGAATGTCCAGATTAGGATCAGGCACCAATGACATTGTCATGCCTTGCATTGATCATATCTGTGATTCTATACTGAGATTGTAGCATCAGCTAAATTGCTTTCAAGTCAGTCAGTCAGCTAACTGGTGGAGACTACCACTAGCGCAACCCATACGAAGATTGCAAGTGCCTGCAACGCCTTCTACCTCTGTTCATGCAAACAGAACAGTGAATGGACCAAACTGCAACAGGAAAAAAAAGAACATTTTGGATGTAAGTGACGGTATATGTAGAATAGGAATCAAAGCAAGGTGTGTAGCCAACTAAAGCATTTTTTGTTGGATAATATGCAAGGTCTGACAAGGAGGAATGTTGGATAATTCCTTGGGACCATTTCTTTCACCAGAATAGGAATGTTGAATATTCACATGAATATTCAAAAGGAAATAATATGGCATGATTGATGCACAGTTTGGGAATGAACTACTGGACTTGGACGCAATGAGAACAACTGATGAATCTGAACACCTCTAAAGAAAAAGGATGAATCTGATGATCTGGAAAACACCAGAAAAGAAATTCAGTAGAACTCTGAGCAATGATAGTTTTCCTAAGTCGCCATCGGTTTCAAACATGGTTGTCGTGGGGGCCTTCCCCGCTGTACCATTTTCTCAAAAAAAAAAACATGGTTGTCACTTGACACATCTAGAATTTGCCATAAATAAGACTTAAATGCTTAATTGCTTATTATGGTAGTATTAGCAATCCAATGCTCTATGTGAGGAGATGCAGGGGTTTCAGTATGATGGTGTGGCACCCTGAGCTATGGTGATGATATTCAACCCTAACACTAAAGCTCAAAGTGAACCCATTTGAGATGCTTCCTTATTTTTGCTATATGCAAAGTCAAAGAACTGCAAAAAAGGGTAGGTTATCCCCAAACTACACTTCAGGCAATCCTATTCATAAAACAAGGTAAAGCCTGTGGAGGCATTACAGACACAATGTCATGTGCAGCTGACCTATGGGACTGGAATCACTGGATGCTATCATGTTCAGATGATAGTAATTGAATGGAAGCGTCTAAAGAGCGCAATTTTGTGGTGGCCTTGGCAGTCAGTATAGTTTTAACCTCGTTATTGGTGGCTCCTAAATTCACCTCAAATGTAGAACATAAAGAAACTATTGAATCTATTTTGAATGAACAAGGCATTAGCTAAGACTACATATACAGTCATACAGATCACAACATACTCTATCAGGCTAGAACTTTTATACAAGTAATTTTTTTAGTGAAAAGGGGCATATTTACCTGGCTTCTAAGTGTTTATTGTAATTTCTTTTGTAGCTTGACTATCTACCAAAAAATTGGAGCAAGCTGATCCACTCCTTTTACCTGCATGTGTTGTTGCATCAGTCTACTTGTCCCCCTCCTCTTTTGAGGCTTTCCTAAGACTTAATATGACGCCTCCACTAAGACAGGTAGTTACAATAGCAAGCGAAGCTTCTGTTGGTATATGATAACCTGCCATAAGTGAAAACCGGTAATTAGATGAGACGAAAAGCACTTAAAAAACAGCAATGTCACTCTGTATGCTGCTAAAAAAGAGAGCGTATTGAATATAAATGTGACAAAATAAGAGTTAGATAATGTTTTACTTGCTCACCAAAAAAGTCAAAGATCATCTTTGTCCCTATGAAGCCCAACACAATACCAATGGCAGGCTGCAGAGCAAATTGCCAATAGAAGTAAGTGGTGCAGTTAGATCATAGAGCAATATATGAACCTTGCAATGCTAGTTGTAACTGATAGTGTTGGATATTAGCCAACAACAAATATCCAATACCTCCAATTACCACTAGGGCCTAATTCTCAACGGGTGATGTAAACCTAAATAATTTGTTTGTTCTAAAGAAAGATAACAGAAGAAAATAAATAAAAGGTAAATAGAAAATAGCCCAATAAACCTTTAAAAAGAAAGTGGACTGTGGATATTCACCTGTAGATACTCTAATTCACTCATGCTTTCAGAAATGAGCACATAAAGCGACCGCAAACCTGCATAACAATGTTTCCATCAAGTTTACATTGTTTAGAAGTGCAGAAATTGTACCACACACAAGATTTAGATCAAGCATAAAGAAAATTTAAGATTGCAACATAAACGGGCAGAATATTTACCAGCAATAGCAAAAATATTTGATGATAGTATTATAAGTGGATCCCTTGTGACGCCAAAAACTGCTGGTATTGAGTCAATCTGTATAACAGAAATGTTAATACCTATACCTGGAGTCATAAAATAGAAAAGGAAGAACTGCACATGAAAATAGCTTGGAAGGAACCTACGGCAAAAGCAATATCACTCAGCTCAATCACTGCCAAAGTCAAGAGCAATGGTGTAGCCTGCAGATATTAACCAAAAGAAGTATTGCATCTTCAGGAAAATATATAAGTTTACGAAGGCCGAAAATCCCTTTAAATTGTCCACACAACCATGCACCTATGTTGTGTGAACAGAAACATATCCAGCTTAAAATGGACAACACTTACTTTCCATAAACCATCTTGAATTATGAAAAACTGATCATCCTCATAATAATCTGACAGGAGAAACATGGGAATGAACTCAACTAGACATGAAGCAAGTAAATTACTGAATATTGGTAATTTTAGCTGTGTAATCTGGAGTGAACAATGGATCATGTTAATAATCTAAATAGCAGATAGATCAGGAAAACTGAAAATCGTTGAATAAAGTTGGTTACCAGTGACTGGAATGAACTTTTGGCATGTTTTCACAATGAAATTGTCGGATAGATCAGATTCTTCTTCTTCTTTAGCAAATAGCTGCCATTATGTTAAGACTAAAGTATTAGTGTTGTGGCCCTTGTTGAATATCTTGGAAGTCACTTAGAGAAGCTTCTGCACGACTATGAAGAGACTTTTCAACATCACAAAAGTGGAAATAAATTGGGAATATGTGTGGTGATTGTTTTCTTTTCTTTTCTTTTCTTTTTTTCCTTCTGAGGGTTAACTTAATTACATAGGCATAAGATTGAAATGTAAAAATACAGGTGGAACAATAATAGATTCGGAAAAGAAGCATGCCATTATGGTATATCCATATTACTACTGAGTGATAGAATGAATACACTGAATAGTTTTGAAACAAGCATTCGTTGAAGCTGTCAAAAGACAGAGCTTTTGCCAAAAGAGTAATTGCAGGAAATGAACAAGTAGATCATTCCTAAGTTGGAATAAAAAGTGACGAGTTTCTCATTCTCATGAAGTTAACAATGCATGCTAGCCACTATTATGCTAATCTTAAACATGGCAAAATAACAAGTTTACCAAAAGGGGCTTAAGATACAGTGTGACCCATCTTTTTTTAGTGAAAATAAACAGTCTTACCTTGTAAGAAGTAAATAACAGGATCAAAGCCAACAGCAAGTTCACCGCCTCAAATTTCTACAGAAAATTATAAGACTGTAACAGTCAAAATAATGTGATAAATGAAAAACATAACCAACACTACCATGAGAGAACAATCAACCTGGATGGTAGCTGTTCCTAGGATGATCATCACAGCCCGAAAGACCACAGCTCCAGCAATACCATAAGAAAGTACTCGATTCTTGTTACAGACATCAGAAATGATGAGAAAAGGTAGAGAGTTGACTTGAATTTCAGTTATCACAATAGCTTGAGACATACCTGGTTTTCCTTTGGCACCTGGAAATACTTGAAGACCAGAACAAAAACAAAGAGATTATCCACTGACAAACTCTGCTCTAGTAAATACCTGTTACATAATAGGACAAGATTACATTGTTATGCATAGAGTTTAAGGAAAGGGGTTGTCATGATTGATCATGTTATAAGCACATAAAATTAAACCCATCTTCAAGTATACAAACTAATACTCACATTTAAATGAAAGTGATTAAAGGATGAGAAACAACCAAACTAACTTGCACACAACAATGGAGGACCCATTCAAAAACGAACACAAGTTCAAGCTAATATGCAGTGCTGTATGCTTCTCAAATGTGCTGTTATTCATATGTATCCTGGAAATCCTAATGCAAAGGTATAACACACACCCAGCAAAATACTCCGATGCCTTCTCGGCTCCATCCTTCAACGCAATGCTAACTCCAAAAACCACCGCAGCGAGAACCTGAACCAACCCAATATATTAGTTCCATGCCTTCAAGCTGAATCAACAGAATGGTAGATAGACAGAAGAAACTGACCACCAGTGTCACCCTTCTAATGGCACCTTTCCTGTTCGTGCTGGACACCGGTACGGGCTCCACACCCTTATTGGTTTGAGCGCGTGGAGTAGAATTTATCGTCTCCTTTTCTGCATAAATATCCACTGTGAGCCATCAGTCTCAGTGAGGAACGAGTAATCTCATGAAACCAGCAGAAATGAATTTGCTCTGTAAAATCGACTTAGAAACATGGGAATTCCCTTTCTGTCTGAGGAAGTTGATTTCAAAATTCGTCACGAGTTATTGCATATTTCTAATGT
This sequence comes from Cymbopogon citratus, assembly GCA_031170775.1. Lineage (NCBI taxonomy): Eukaryota > Viridiplantae > Streptophyta > Magnoliopsida > Poales > Poaceae > Cymbopogon > Cymbopogon citratus. Next base: position 12,945 of record DXKC01002930.1, read on the forward strand.
CGCAACCAAACTATGCGCCCATGGTTGGCTGGCTGGCACACAGGAGCCGAGAGAAGGAATTGGGCGGCGAGAAGCAGAAGCTAGACGGCGGTGGAACCGAGAGTGGTTCTCACCAGAGCTTAGCGAGACGCCTTCCTCCTGTTCCGCCCTCCTGGCGCGGCGCCTCCGCGTCCTCCCGCGCCGCCCACCTTCCGCTTCCGCTTCCCCAGGGCGGGACGACGCGGCGACCACCATGGTGACCGCGGGAGGAGGCCGCCACGTGAGCGGCGGCAGCAACGCCGCGCGCGCACGACGCGGCGGCCACCACGGGTCCCGGAGCCGCGGCAGGAACCGCGTCGCGGTCGAAGCGGCCACCGCTGAGGCCATCGCCGGCGAGTGCGGCGACGAGCTCGGTCGGGGCGGCGCCACGGGGTTGGAGCTCGGGAGTCGGGAGCGTACGGCCGCGGGTGGAGGCGGAGAGGAGAGGGCTCAGCGCCTCAGCCAAACGGAGAAAGCAGGCACGTGCCAGGCAGACGCCCCACCAGCCCACCCAAACGGAGCGCACGTGCGCCGCCCGCAAAACGGGACCCGT
>DXKC01002934.1:0-13022 GCA_031170775.1 Cymbopogon citratus
CTGTATTTTCAGCAGTTGCGTTTTTGTTGTCAACCGGCTGCGTCTGTAGTGTTTGCTTGTCTACGGATGCGTCCGTGTGACCTGGTAGCTTAGGTCTCCTCTTGGTTAACACCCAGCTAACACTTGTCTTGTTTTAAATAAAACTCTCCACAGTTTTCCTTACAAAACAAAAAATATACAGCAATATTCTCCTAGATACTACAGCTAGGTGCATGATGCACACGCTACACGGCTGCAGCAACTCTCTTTAGATTCCCTGCCCGCTACTACTGTGCCATCAACGGTGCAGTGCATCGATTCCCTGCTGTGTGTGCCCGTCCCATGCATGCACGCTTCAGTGGCCACCACTTCTGTGCCGCTGCAGCATGCAACCAGGAAGCATGACCGTTCATTCATTCCAAGCTACTGTAGTACGTAGTACATGGCTCGACTGGATTGGCATTCAATTCAAGACAAAGTATAGTTCCATTTCAGCGTTAATTTTATTTAGTTCAAATTTCTTTCTGAGCCCGGGCAGAGTACTATAGGATTGATTTTGCGCGAGGACGCCCAAACGGCCTCCAGGGCGGGCTCTTTTTTGGCCATTGCCACCTTTTTACCGCAGCGGGCATATTACCCAATAGCCCACAACGAGGCCCAATTTGACGGCCAATATATAATAGAAAGTTAGGGTTTGCTCCACTCCAGTCTTTCTCCACCTCACTTTCTCCCCCTCATTTTCACGACCAAAAGCGAAGCGGCGGCAGCTACCTACTCTGTCGACTCTCTCTGTGTGCGCCGCTGCAAGGCATAGGGCGGAGGCAACGCGGGATGCGAGGTAGTCGTCGACGAGCCCATGCGGAATGAGGGCGGCTGTCGGCGAGGCGGCGGCGGCGCGGGCGCGAGGTGGCCGTCGGTGAGGCGGCCCACGCGAGGTGAGGCAGCTGCAGCGTGAGGCTACCAGCGCAAGCTGCAGTGGATCCCAGTGCAAGCTGCGGCGGATCTAGACTCCTGCGGCGCGGATCTACGCTGCTCCCATGATGTGGCAGCGCACGGCTAGGGTTTTGAGTCGGGCGCAGATCCGGCGGCGCGAAGGGCTCCATCGTGGATCCCGTCACAGCCTAGTGGCGAACCCCGTCAGGTCGGCCCGCACAACCTAGTGGTGGACTCTGGCGAGGATCTAGCGTGGAGGAGGGCCCTACGGCGGCAGTTCGGCGCACCAGGTGCGCACCGACAACGATGATGGCGGAGGCGGCGGCGGCACCCCGTGGATTGGCTCGTCGGGCCTGCAGATGAGCTCGGTGGGCTTGTCTGTGTTTTCTTTTTCTTTTTCTTTTGCTCATTCATTTACCGCAACGAGCGTTTTTTTGCCCACTATGGAGCTCTGTCAATTTACCGTGGTGTTGATACACTTGCGGGCGCGCGTTCCCGTTGCAGTAAACGTGATGTGCCCGCCATGGTAAAGCTTTGTGTAGCAGTGAAATTCATAATCCAGGATTTGTCATGTGGCCTTCATGAACTCTCGGACGCTTATTGTTTCCCCATCAAAATGCTTAATAAGTTATCTGAATCTTTTTTTTCATAAAATTATAATGCTTAATATGTTCAATAGATTTATCTGAATCTGTCTTCACTATATATTTTTTCTACCCTATACCCCAGATATATGTACACAATAAAAAAAGTGGAAGCCACATATCTTCTGTGTATCCCTGAATTGCAGAACAAATTTAACCGATCAAATCATCTAAAATTCGTATCTAGGACTAATTATTACTCTCTGTCCTAAAATGGCTTGGATGTATTTCAAATTTTAAACTTTGTTATATTTCGACTAACACCACAAAAGTAGTTGCATCAGATTTGTATTTATAAATAGTTTCTAACGGTTAAACTCTTGTTCCTATAAATTATGTAAAGAATTATAGGTTAAAACAAATTGTAGGTGGCACCAGGAAAATCAAATCGCGATTTGTATGTTTGAAACTGAAACGCAAAACATATGAGTTTTCATTGCATCATTCAAACTATTTGCAAATTATCTGTCTGGCCAATACTAGGCGTTGGCTGTGGGTGTGAGGCTAACGAGCAAGGCCGTCTCATATTGCAATGCATTTGCATATGACCGAGCTGTGTACTCTTTGTTGACTAAGTGATCAGGTCCGATAATTTCAAAGCGCCAATTAAGCCAGCGTAGACTAGCAGCCGCAAAGCTGTAGTGTACGAGTACTCTTTGATTAGCTATACGAATATTTTTTCTTCCATAATCAAGAAAAAGAAGTTCCTTTGTTCTCAGCCACAACAAAGAATTTGACTCATGACAAATATTTAACACAATATCACACATATTTGAGTAAAAAAAACCATAAGACCACAACAGTATATATTACACAACTCTCTCTAATGGCTACTTGGCCATATCCACCGGCTTGATGCAAATGGTTCCAAGAACGTAACGACCAGTTGCAATCAGTCTCTAACTGACTCCTTGGCCATCTAGTACATTTGGCTGATACAAGTTCTATCTAATTTCAAACTGGTTTCAATTATTCTTGATGGACTAGTACCACTGCTAATTTCAACTTCCGGATGGCGTCGCGCTGCTAAACCTGTCGTTTCTGTCGTTTGAGTAGTGAAGCAGCATGCCGGGGACCGACGCATGTCTTTAACAACATGTAGTTGTTACATGTCCTTGTCAACATAGTTCAAACAAAGATCACATAGTTTAAATATATGTTCATAATTAATGCATCAGGATAAGAGGGTGATCTAGTACTCGTCGTCGTCGCTACTCCTGTCGGCCATCCATTTTCCTTTCCCTTCCTTTTTGTAGGCCCCTCTCCCTCTGTTGCACATATAGGCCCTTCACCCTTGGATCAGGGCGTATTCTGAAATTTGACCCTCACTAATGCAGTCACTAAACCAATTATGATGGAGATCAAGGCCCTCAAAGCAGATATGGCCAACCTCAAACAACAGATGGCCAACCTCTAGCAGGATTGATGTGGTAATTTAGAAGACGACCTTGCTGATGAACTTTAGATGTGGTGATGTGGTCTGAACTTTGGTCGGAGGAGTCAGAGTCGAAGGGATCGTCGTCATCGCCGCCCGGATATAGGTAGTAGTCATCATCCTCGGAGGACTACGACGAAGTCACGTTTCCTATACAACTAGTATAGTGCCCGTGCGTTGCAACGGCTTCATTTAGGGATTGCATATAAAACAAACAACAATAATACTCATGCAAAGGAAACCAAGAAACCAAAGGTTATTTGGTTTTTTTATTAAAGAGAAATTTATATTAGCAGCAAGAAGCTGCAATGATGGTGGTGCCATCATTCAAGGCTGCAAGCAACGGGCAGCTTGTTACATACGAGTGAGAAAAGCTAAGATGATGCCAAATGCACAATTCAGTGGTATAATGTCCGTGCGTTGCCACGGTTTCATTTAAAGAATCCACTTGAAAATAACCAAATGATGAGACTTTTTTCATAGTTTGTGTCACACACGATTCCGTGAATATACAAATAATAGGGAAACACATCACAAACATACAAATGCTTAAGCCTTTACCATCATCTCCGTCATCTTCGTCTTCCGCCGATTCCGTGAATGGAGACATGTTGTCACATATCTAATGTATGTTTCTTGGAGCTGCAGGCAAATGGGCATTATAGTTCAGAAACATATATTCTCAATTCTAGCTACCTGATAAATTGACAAGTATTTTGCAGGCTAAAAAACAACTGCATGATTGTACAACTGCTTCCCACTGAAACTTATGTTCTGTATGTACATGAGAATGCACTACTAAATGGAAATTTTTTTGAGAAGCTGCAAATCTTCTTCCAATGGGCTAAATGGCACCATTAGCTCACTGAAATTTTGAGAAGCTGCAAATCTTCTTCCATCTTCAAATTCAGAAATAAGCTAGGAACCTACAGCATATCATGTGCATATATATGCACAGAGCAAGCCACTTAACCAATTTTCTATCTGTACAATTTTTCAATCTCTTATAAGAACAAATTCAAACTGGCATATATAGATATTAACTTGCAGCCAATTGTAAGCTGCATAGTAAAACTTTCGGGAGAAAATTGAGTGAAAAAGTTAGAGATAACTGCAGATAGCCCTGCACCTCATCTTGCTGCAAGGAAAAAAAATAGAGATAAATCTCACAGAAGATAAATCCTTCTTACTGACTCTCAATTAACATGCCATGAGAAGTTCCAAGCCTGAGGTGTGGCCTGGATTGAGAGGAGTGATATAATGCATAAGCGGAGATGTTCACCTGCTGTTTTACTTAGGGGTAGAGATAGAAAATTAAACACGGGCGATGAAAAATGATATCTTAAGCTCTCTCTCCTCGACCATGCAGTTGCCATCGATGGGAATGTACTTGTCACCGTCCAGTATGCCTCCTCGCCCTTTGTCCTTCTTCGCTTGATCCTGCTCCCCGCAGATGATGACTGTTGGACATGCAAAGTTGCGCCAAGACCCATGAACTTTGGAAGATCTGATAGCTTCCTAGCTCCTATCATTGATGAGAGCATGTAGAAGCTTGGTCTTCTCCTCAAGATGATCGGAGCCCATCACCAACCATATCTTGACATGTCTGAACACAAAGAACAACTTTATGGTCCTCAAATTTGTGAATTGGAGAACCAGCTCCCTCACGAGCCCATATTGTGACAATCCCACATTCAGACAGTTATCGGCAGAACTGAAATATCAATTAAAACATGATTACTAAAATATGTTTTTAACATCATAATAGACTGAATTAAAAACTTCCATATCCTGAGAAAGAAGATAATAAATATTTTCAACTGATGTCCTCAACCAACATGCAGTTGAAAATAGAAAATAGTGAAGAATATTTTTTCAACTGAATGCATATAGAGCTCATGCCTCAACTAATATCAGATCCTAAATCTTCACATAATATTGAAGTGAAAATAGAAAATTTTCAACTTAATGCACGGAGAGTTCATGTACTTGATTAGGAATAACTACTCATGATGCCCTCACTAACGCTACGGTTTCATCATACATGGCTATCAACAAAGCTGACATGTTTTTGCCAGGAAGAAAAAGGTCATACCATAATTTTCATGAACTTGAGACACTGGATGCGCAAGGTATTCAGAGTCTTAACAAATTATCAGATCATACATTTTGGATCTCCTTCCAGCAAAAAGAATCGATTGATTATTTCATCCATGTACCAGCAGGTGCCTGGAGACAAAGAACATGCCCCTGGAGATCTAGCTTCACAACATAAAAACTTTGTGAAGCTGCATACATGAAGTTGTGGATTCATACAAGTCAGGGCATGATAAGCTAGTCAATGGTTACCACCACAGGTTTAGTAAACTCAGATATATTATTCAATTAGTACAGCATTATAATTGACAGGCCATGTATTAGGAAGGGTACCACACGATCACCAACCACCTCAAAGCAGCACTTTCACTAAAAGGTGCATGCAATTATTCAGAGTCAAAATTCAAATAGCAGTTGGCTATTAACTGAACGAACTATCACTGTCAGCTGCTAGGGGGCCCATTAGGTGAGATTTTCAGAGTCAAATACCCAAAAGCATTGCTTTATCTAGAGAGATGTATGCATATAATCAGAGTCCTATAATCAGAGTCCGACTTCGAATGGCTGTGGAGTATTATTAGCAAATGGAGCTATCACCCGTAGCCGTACATCAGGTGAGATTTTACGCATTCACTTAAAAGCTGTATGCAGCATTGCAATTATTCAGAGTTCAAAGTTAACCGGCAGTCAGTTTGTTTATCACCTAGCAGTGGCGCATCTCAGGTGAAAATTTTTGGATTATGATTCAGGATCACCCTGAAGGATGCAGTGTTCGAATGTAAAATAAGAAGAAATTCTGAGTATTGCTAGATCACTTACCAAAGTAGTTCGTGGACAGCGGAACTTGAAACGCCCGACCAACTCGTTTGCACTCGACACCTCTAGGAAACACCTAGGATCATATTCAGAATTGTGTAATCAGCCACAGGCATCAGAACATGCTATTCGGAATACAAGAACGCGTAGTTCAAAATCTCAATTCTGACCAGAGTAATTGATCTCGGACGGATGGATAACCAACTCTGATGTACGCAGGGAACCACACCTCCTCCTCCCCGTCATCGACGGCTCCACGGCCCGGCGGTGGCAGCCTGCTGCCGCGCGTGCATCTCCCGCCATCCCCGCACTCCTTGTTGCGGCCACCCGCGCCGGCGAATCGTTCTCCGCCACCGCAGCCCCGTGCTCACAGGCCCCGCGTCCCCACGCGTCGTCCCGCGCCGCTGCTTCCCTACCGGGGCACCAAGCCGGAGAGAGGCCTCTAGGGTTCGGCGGCGCGGGGCAGCGTGGTCTAGATCTCGCCGCTCTTGGTCGCCCCTGCCACTGCGGTCTCTTGCCTCGACACGTCCTCGCCCGGCACGCCTCACCGGCCTTGATGCGTACCCGCCTTGTGACGCCTCTGCCTCGTCCTCGGCTTCCCCGGCGGCTGTGCGCGTGGCCTCGACGGTTCCCCTGCTCTTGCTCCTCCAGCAACAGACAAGGGATGGCAGCGAGAACTGTCGGGTAGTCGAGGAGTTGTGAACGGCAGCGCTGATAAGTGATAAAGTGGCTTTGTTACACTTCATAGTGCTTCTAAACACTTAAAAAACTCCCAAAAGAAGAGAATAAATAAAATGACGTTTGAATATTGATTACCTGTATGACTTTCAGTAAACATGTTTGAAACTACAGTATCACCTAGATAGTAGGCTGTAACAGTGCATAGTAGGCCATGTAGACAGGTTGTTTTGGTCTTTGCTTTTCAGTCTCATAGCATATTTCCAGTAAATAATATTATACTGCTAAATCATTAGTAAAATAAAATATTATGCCCGTTAAGAGTATTCAATGGACACGATACTATATTTTGCACTTCAGCAAAGCTTAAACAATAGCATAAAAGATCTCAGGCCATTTAACATGTAGGTTCATAAATCTGTAACATAAGAGAGAAGAAGAAAGCATACATGTATGTTTGCCAATCGAGCAATCTCGGCTGGTAGAGTTTTCTAGTTCTTGAATCGGCAATGGCAAAACCACATCTGCAGTCTCTTATCTGTGATCCCCAACTGCACCGACGGCTTGGCCTGCTTCAGATTTATGAACCTGCATATTAAATGGCCTGCTCAAGTTTCTATCTTTGAACCTGCATATGTATCCTCTGCACCAACGCAATGCAAACAAAATCCGCATGAAAACCACGTCAATCAAATAAAAAAACCTTTGTGTGAATATGCATTTATTCCACCAAGAACGAATGCCCACATTCTTTCTAAAACGCTCCTGTCGCATAGCCAATCCATAGGCAAGCCGATCAATCCTCTCACAACAGCCTTGAAAACTGAAAGTGCAGATAATTAACCGATGACATCAACGTACCTAGCTAGCCTGCTACTGCAGGTGGCTGCACCTCATGCCGTTCATTTCCTCCGGCACAACCTCCGGCGATATCAGAACCCAGGACGGACCGAAAGTACGCACGGATTGATCCACGGAACGGCGGACTGGGGAGAGCAGATCGATCTGTGCACCCTGAGTTGCGCAAACCTTAGTTGGTGACGTCGACGGAGCCGCACGAGGAGGTACCGAGGAGGACGCCGACGCCGCGCGCTTCTGCTTCTCGCCAGCGACGACGGCAGCGCCCTCGGCGACTGCGCCGCGGCCAGGGGAGGCGTGCCGCAGCCAGGTCTGTGCATGTCGTCCGCGGCCGGGCTCGCGCGCCATTAGTCCCGTGGACGCGCGCCGCCGGCGGCTTCCCACGCACCCTGAGCCCCGCAGCCGGGCGCCGCCGCGGATCTGCAGCGGCTCCGAGAACCCTGTGCGGGAGCGGCTCCACTCTGAGGTCGTCAAGCTCGAAGACGCTCCTGTCATATGAGGCAAATTCATCAGCACATAGGATGATTCGATTTGATTAGCAATAACGAAAATATGGAGCCCCGTCTTCCTCTGGATCCAGGTGCGTTGGAGGCTGCTCTGTCGGCCACGTTACCTGGCGCCCGGCGGCCTACTGCTCATGGCACCGCCGACGGCCGCGTGGCCCCGGCTGTAGGACTCTCCGCCGACCGCGCCCCTGAGCCTGGACGCACCATTGGCTGGAGGCTGCTCCGCCAGCCGTGAGCCGACCTGCACCTCCGGCTGGAGACGGCGCCGCCGGCTGGAGGACGCTTTGCCAACAATGGCCCTGGATGGAGTCCGTATAGTGGTCCGCACCTCCTGCCTCGTCTCCGGCCTGGGCGCGCCTGTCCGCCCGCCCCTGGCGGCGCCCGACCGTGGGGGCGCCCGCCCTTGCCGCAACCACGGAGCCGGCGGCGGTAGAGTTACTGCGGGCGCGGGATGCCGAGGGAGGTGAGGAGGTGGCGGACCGAAGGGCACGCGCGTGGCTTGATTGCGTCGGGGCACGCAACAGTCGCGGGCGTGGGGGTGCCTCGATTGGCGCGTTAAGCTTGTGCGGGAGGGCTGAGAGGTGAGTGTGGACGTCTGATCCGAGCAATCTAGACCGTTAGATGTGAGTGAGTGAGAGAAAGAGAAGAGCGAAGTGAATCATGTCCATTCATTTGAATTTTTTGACTGCAGTTGGGTGTATTTTTGTTGGTGTACTTAGCATAGCTCATGACTGTGGTGGTTAATTTTGTGTGTGCACTTAGCAAAGAAAAACTCGTGTTTTAATAGTGGTAGAGATTGCCGCACTCGTACTCGTCACTTAAGATGTGATTTGAATTCTTGTGATGATGACCTCTTCTTCAATCTACACATGGTTAAAAATATATATGTATACAAATACCTATGAGATTGCAGGGTTCCAACGTTGAATGATCATGAATGTTCAGGCACCCTAGATTAGTCAATTCCTTCTTTTTTTGTGGAAGCTTGCTGAAAGGTCGAAACGGCGACTATTGTCCTGTCTATTCCACACTCAACAGAATATGGGTAATCCTACTAAAGCTAGTGATACACTAAATTAGCAGACATTAAGTTTATTATCCAGATCTTTATGACAAATGATTCCCCGGCAACGGCGCCAAAAATGCTTGTTGGTATAAATTAAGTGCAACTAAAATATGAAGGATTCCGCAAGCGCACAGAAAATACCATTATAGCATTTTAACCGGGAGTATTTCAGGTATCGTTATTTATATTTTACTACAGGGAAGCAAGGGTTAAAGAATCTAATAATTCACCATCATGCATCTATTGACTTAGTAAACCAACTAAACTATAGCAGGGGTAAACGATACATGAAATGGTAGAAGTTATGCAATATGACACATATGAGATAGATCACTAAAGATATGCAACTAGTTAACTCAAAAGGTCAATAGGTGAGGTAGATTCCCATGATATTCTTATCACATGGTCAAAATATACCAACTATGTTAAGACTTACCATACTGTAGTGCAGTTCGGGACACCAGTAGACATGGGAAAGTACCACAAAGGATACCTCTACTAACGTGACTACGGTCCTACAATTTAAGAACCTGCTCGATAGATATGGACGGGGCTGTCACCTCCTGTAACTACCATACAACTAGGGAATACGGTGTATTCATAGGCAGAGCATCGTGTAAGCACCACGCTTACACAAGGCTCGGCTACTTAGCCTAACTTGTAAAGCCTAGACTAAGCGCTCTATGAACTAGCACACATAAGTAATGATAAACTCAACTAGAAGATACAATGAAAGTAAGCATAGCCATGTAAATAAGAAAATAAGTATAAGTCTTACAGAATGTTGAAGTGAAGATACAAAGCTTGACTAGATCTGGAACCTTGAGCAAGAACCCAACTTGACCCTCGCTCTCGAGCTACTAATCTATTACATTGGAGAAGCTAGACCTAATCCCTGGGAGAATTCATCCTTTCATGGGAGACCTCTCACCTGATACCGACTGGGAGATAATGAATTAGGGTTTAAGGAATGCCTCCTCCAGGAGCCAGGGGCCCTATTTATATAGCCCCCTAGGATGCACCACAGCCCTTGGATCAAACTGACCTAAATGTGCGGTGTTTATTACTTCTCAAAGTTGGTGGAGGCAGGATCCGCGAGGCTCGCGCTGATTGGTGAATTGCCCGGGCGGTAGCCCAAGAGTCTCGGGTGCCCGCCCGGCCACCGAGCTCGTTCGGGCTCTTCATTGGCTGAGAGCCTTCTCGAATCTTCCAGATTACAGAAAAGTTAACGTTCACCCTTTTATCTATATGTAAACCTGACATGTGGAGCATCTTTGGTTCTTTTCAGCTTACACCCTGCAAAAACAGACATTCATCAAAACTCATGGAATTCTGTTAGTATAACCCCTATTTCTATGGTGATGTTCAGTTTATATCCCCTTTTCTCTCCTTGGTTGACATATAAAATTGATGGTTAACAACCGTCAGCACTCATTCAATGCAATACTTTCACGATGATTAGCATGATTCAGTTTGGTGTCCATGTCCAAGAATCTAGAACAAAATGTAAGGCACTCCTCGAGTATGTATCCCTTGGCTATTGATCCTTCAGGGTGCGCCTTATTCCTCACATATCCTTTCGCAGTACGTAGGTACCGCTCCACTAGGTACATCCATCTATAACAAACTGGCCCCCCAAGTTTAGCCTCTTCAGCTAGATGAACAGACAAATGCATCATGATATCAAAAAATGAAGGTGGGAATAACATCTCCAGTCGGCAAAGAGTATCAACAATTGTAGTATTAAGTTTGTCCAAGTCTTCTTCCACCAGCTCCTTGGAACATAGTGCATCAAAGAAATTACTAAGCTGGATCAATGCAATGACAACTTGTTGTGGCAGAATCCTCTACACCACTAAGGGTAATAGTTTCTATAGAATTAGATGGTATTCATGAGATTTCAAGCCAGACACCTTACATGCTTTTAGGTCAACACATCTTCTTATATTGGGGGATACCCCATCAGCATTTTCACTCCATATAGAAAATTGCATAAATTATCCTTATTATCCTTATATAACTTGTACAAAGCTGCTGGCAAGGTATACTTATCATTCTTAATCACAGGATGCTGATCTGGTCTTATCCCTTGTTGCTGCATGTCTAGTCGGGCCTTCTCCCCATCCTTACATTTACCATCCAATTCTAGCAGAGTGCCTAATATGGACTCACATATATTTTTCTCAATGTGCATGACGTCCAAATTATGCCTGATGAGCAAAAAAGACCAGTATGGGAGCTAAAAAATACTCTTCTTCCTCCAGTTGTGCCATCTTTCATCCTCATCACGCTTCCTTTTTTTGTCAACGTCTTTTTAAAACTCACTTGTTCAAAACTTGCATATTGCTCAAGTACCTGTGCACTAGTCAGTGGTACTGGTGCCTCCCTGATTTCTACCTTGTTGTTGAAGCTGACCATGTTCTCACGCCATGCATGGTCCATGGGCAAGAAACGTTGACTTCCCATGTAGAAGTGCTTTCTCCCATGCTTCAACCAAAAATACTCAGTATCTTTGTGGCAATATGGGCAAGCAAACTTTCCTATTGTGCTCCAACCAGAAAGCATAGCATATGCTGGGAAGTCATTAATTGTCCAAAGGAAAATAGCACATAATCTAAAGTTCTTCCTAGTTTGTGCATCCCATGTTCTAACACCTTTTTCCTAAAGCTCCTTGGGCTCCAATATAAGGGGCATCAAATATACATCAATATCCATTCCAGGAGATTTTGGACCAGGGATCAACATTGACATCAACTAGTTAGATTGTTTTTGACACAACCAAGGAGGCAAATTGTAAGGTATTAGGACAACAGGCCATATGGAGTAGTTGTACTTTGCATCCCAAAGGGATTGAAGCCATCCGAAGCAAGACCCAGCCTAACATTACGAGCTTCCTTTTCAAACCATCCACATTCTTTATCCACGTGCTTCCATGCCTTTGAGTCAGTAGGGTGATGCATTTTTCGATCATTGACCCTCCCTTTCTTATGCCATTGCATGTCTTCTGATGTGCTCTTCGACATATACATTCTTTGCAGCCAAGGAATAAGAGGAAAGTAGCGTAGGATCTTCACTGGAAACCGCTTCTTGAAAGTAGCACCATCCAAGGTGTTCTCGACAACTCTCCACATAGACTCCCCACATGTGGAGCATTCCTACAGGTTTTCCTTTTCCTTGAAAAATAACACACAATCATTCTTACATGCGTGTATCTTGACATAGTCCAAGCCTAGGTCTCGAACCACCTTTTGCACTTTATCCAATGAGTCAGGGATACAATGGCCTTCAGGGAGAATCCTTGAGAACACTTTAAGTATGGCCTCCAAACATGCATTACTAATACCATACATGCACTTTATCTGAGAAAGTTGCACGATAAAAGAAACCTTATTTGCCTCTTTGCATCATGGATACAATTCCTTCTTTGCCTCCTCTAATAACTTCAAAAATATCTCTGCATCCCTATGTGGTTTGTCATCTTCATCTCTGCTTTCTCCATGTATAGAGGCACTAATAATGTTTCTAATCATAGTATTAGTGGCAGCAGGGTCATCACTTATGTCTTCTTCATCGTCCTCTCCAAGATAAGGGGTCGGTAGTGCTTCATCATTGCCTACATCAGCAGTAGGTTGTGCATTAGGTTTTGTTATAGCTGGATTCAGGTCATGATTGACACCAGGATTCACACGTCCCTTATCTCATGAAGAAGTTTGTTGGCCTTCGAATTCATTGATGAAACATTCAGCAAACCCTCTATTAACTATATGAAGATGAATCCGAAACAAGTCACTACATCTTATCATGCATTGACATTGAGTACATGGGCACAGAATAGATCCACCAGCTTGCAATGTTGATTTGCCAAAGGTTTCAACAAAAGTTCGGAATTTCGCCTTCCACTCTGATTGTCGTGGCAACCGCATCCAACTCCTATCTTCGTGCGATGACATTGATCTGCATATGCATGATCGCATGCAATGAGATCGATCATGATCTACCATGCACTAGGG